>DVWM01000158.1:0-13083 GCA_018235105.1 Junonia coenia | reverse complement strand
GGATCAAAATTATTCAACGCGCTACAACTGCTCACACAACTTGTAGGCACGATACAGTCTTGACATTGTGTAACTTATTTTGTCAAAGCGGCAACGGTGGACATTTTTTCATTCATGTTTCTAATAGTTCGGAGCATTCGTTGTTAGAAAATATACATCATGTGAAAACTGAGATGAAACCTAAAAACCGTCTAGAGACTAAACTATTGATCCGATTAAGATGATTTTTTGTGCATGGTGTTGAAATTTTATTTCATTTAAACAGTTTCAATTAAAACACATCACATGTATTGACCCTGTATGTATTGTACTTAATAACAAATTACAAGGAGTAATAAATGAAACACAATTTCTCTATTTTCCAACAGTTACAAAGTGTTTAATATCCAGCTATAATGTATAACATATTACACATATTAATATTGCGATTTCGGAAATACCACACTCCACATATAGTTTAATTAACGATTCAAAGTATTCATAGATGCCACAATAGGATGCTGGGAGATATTTTCGCGACACTATATGGCGTTAGATTTGCCTGCTAACAGAACATTACTTACATAGTGTGGGTTAAATCCGAACTCCATTTTAGATTACTAGAACCTTATTCCCATTGACATAAAGTTCAAATTTACATGCCACAGGGTCCTATTTAGCGGTCTGTTTATCCCATCGCCACAGTAATAGATGTTGAACTGGTGAGGCTGTATTTACGAAAGCTGAATTACAGAAGGCTTATTTAAATGTCGAATATTTGGAATCTTGTAATCAGCTTTACTGTAGTATATGAAGTAGATGTTTGATCATTAATTCCAGAAATTATTAGTCTTATTTCTAAATAATATTTTTGCTAGCTTGTCACGTGTCTAATAATCGAAGGCTAAAACATTATATGAACCATAAATGGAGCAGGACCTATAAATGTCAATCAAATAGCCAAGTTGCGAAATTCAATGCGAATAAAAAGTCTTCAGTAAATATACGTTGATATCACAAAGTAAATCCACAGCGGAGACAGTCCATTAACAACGAAAAAACTGTGTCAACGGAAAAGTCCGAATACACAAAATACGTAATGGGAACACGATTGTCAGCTTAACGCGTCTTCCACATGACGCTCCCTAATATGGGTCTTCATCTTTATCCCGTCCCAATCCCGATCCTCTGTCCACAGGGATGGACAATGGGACTAAGGGATAAAAAGTATAAACCCCATTCAAACGCGATTCACGATACAATGACTTTATAAGATAAAATATTAATGAAAGCGCGTAGTTGATTCGCATATTCTTTTCCGGATCTAAATTAAAAAATATGAATCGCTACATATTCCTTTGTCTTGTCCCACAATGGGCGCCAAATAATAATACATGTATTTTTATTCAACAATACGCTACTTTAAACAAAGAAATGTTTGCGATTGAATATTAAATGTTTATTACTTTGCAATTACTCGTACATACATATGAACATTATGTAAAAAAAAACTATTATATATGTACGTATAAGTAGGGAATATTCTGTTCCCCTAAGAATTCGTAAAGTTATATTGGAGGGGATTATAGAGCTTGCCATTGAAGTAGGCCACTAAACCTCCATGAGCTGTGTGAAGCACACGTCCATGCAAGTCCGCCGGATTATACATCCGGGAGTTCCGGATTGGAGCGGACGCTAGGTAGTAGATTACAACGTGGATTTATTCCCAGTTTTTCAATTATCTTGTAACTTTAGTTTGATATTAATATCACATTTTATTAAATGTATATTTTAAATGTTGCTGAAAATGATGGGAAAAGAGCTAGTGGTAATCTGACGTAATGAATTCGAAGGGATAAATTTTCTTCTTTAGTTGTTTAGAACGTACGTTTCGGGGATTATCCACTGGCTTTAGAATCTTTTGTTTGTTTCCAGTTTATTTGCGAGCGAACAGCGAAGCTACATATGTAGTGTACTTGTAGTTTCACTGTTATTTTCTAAAGTTAAATAATCATGGAATTGTATACTGTTTCAATAAACGTAAAATTTTTATTTCTTAGCTTTTTTTATAAAATTATTTCAAATGTAGGTAAAGATTGTCTTGAGTAGGACTTAAGAAAATTTAAAAATAATAAAAGTCTTAAGACGCTGCTTTAAAATTCTAATAAAACCTATTCGCCTCTTAGTAAGCTTTCTGTAATCACTGAAATTATGCATTCAGTCACTCTGAGGAATTCTTGCAAAGGTCCCGCGGCGCCTAACAAGCTACTGCCTTCGGTTTTTCTTTTGAAAGCTAACAGTTTTAAATGAGCTTAATTGTACAGAGTAGTTAAACCCCTAACAAGTCCTGATAATTCTGTTTTGAGATTATCGTCTTCAGAAACTTCGTCAATCGGTTTAATACTTCGCTAACATTGTGGAACTATAGAGTTTCAGATTTGGGTTATGTTCGTACCCAACGTACTATTCGCTTCATGTTTGTTCTTGTATCGTTTGTTCTTAGCATTTACGATTCAAGCTATTGATATACACATTTAACTGAAATGGATACAACTATATCTTATTTGAAAACCACCAACATATTTATTTTTAATTTTATCGAGCTATCTAATAAAATCTAACAGTCTAAGAAAAGTGGGACATACATTTTAGCATAGCAATTTCATCTGTTTAATCTTTCTCGAAACGTAATACGATGTAAATACTTTTGAAAAGTGTTTTCCAACATTAATCTTGTTAAGAAAATTTTCAATACAAATAATTTCAAGAACAATTCACCATCAACAATCACTTAGCTAAAATTTTCACAAGTCAAGATTTCAGGAATTGTAAAAGCCATTCTGTTAAAGCATATTCCAGGGCCCTTATTACTTCTGAGTGTATAATATTTGCCTTTTCATCTCACAAAAGAAGTTTGAGTGTAATTACTCCTTTGTTTTCTCTTTGAGCTGGAACCACTTACTTCATTAGCACAGTAATGGCAGCGTGTGTAATGATAATTATGTCTTTTAATTTGTGCTTCCTTTCATGTACATGAGATTTTATTTTATACTTCGTTACTATTAATTACGTTTGATATAATGTAATTGCTATTCATGAGCTGTTATCATGGATTTATTTTAATAAGACTCGGTGTTCATAGCAGTAATATAATAAAAATGAAAAAATTAAACATAAATACTCGTATTAGTTAATGAAGCATACCACACATTATTGAATCGTTTATTATTTTTGTTTCATTAACAATTTTCGTAATTCTTATTTTAGTTTTAAATTTATTTCAATTTATACACTCTCAAAAACATCGAGATGACTCAGATCGCGAAGAAGAATATTATTCCCTACATAGAAGAGCACATTTTAGTTGCACTATTATGCGTTACTTTGAAGATAAAGAGTTTTCGCTTACGAATATCAAAAGAATGCCCCGCTTAATAGAACTTCTGATGCATCTTCGAAGGAAAATATTACTAGATATTATACAACTGTTTTAAATTCTGCAACTCTTCAGCTGCTGGAGTTTCTTATTATTCCTTACCTTGCAGTTTTGATTACATTCTGAATAATAAAACACGACAAGATCTGGATACTGCATTATACCTTATTATTACTGCTAAATTTAGTGATGCTAGTGATGACGATTCTGAGGACTAGAATTTTAAATTTATTTCTAAAATGGTTTAGCTGTTTAGGCTACAAAAGGTGGAAATAGAAAGGACATACACACGCGTATACTTACTTACATTCTTTCCTTTTGGGCAGTTGATTTTATATATATTTAACTTAGACAAAGGAATAATTTAATCAGGCAGACAATTATTCCTCAATGCTACTTTTCATAGAATAGTTCACGATGATAATTATGATATCTTGTTAATCAGAAAATTTTCTAACGCAATGAACTCTTCAAATTTGGTATTTTTACGTCTTACTCTTTAAACTCCAATAGGCAGGTTTATTATCTTAATTTTATTAGCTTCGTTCTCGAGATAACAACGTTTTATTGCTTGAATAATTATTGTTTCAGTGAATATAATTCAATGTTCTTTGTAGCTGATTCAGTTAGATTTAAACATTCGAAAACTCTTTAGAATCGTCAATCGTGGGATCAAATATTTTCAGGCAGCCAAGTTTGTTAATTTATTTTTCTATTACTACACGTAAACTTAAACGTTCTAAAATATCTTATAACTGTCTAAATACTAGACAAGAGTTGCCTCATTAAATATTAACATTAAACTAAAAACGGTTCTCATTTAGGAACAGCAAAGGCACAGGAAGAGAACCGGAGCGCCACTAATCACATCACTTCATACTTTCTCATTTACATAATTAGAAACTCCTTTAAAAACAGGTTCCGCTGAAGTTTACAAAGTTCAGAGTTTAAACGGTTACTATTAAAAAAAACTTTCCTAAACTGATTTTTCGTTTTACAATTCGTCGAAGTTTAAACGATGAAACAGCTCGTGCTAATTACGCCCTCTTATTTGTAGTTGAAAATATTTAAATACCAGAAATGGCTCAGTTGCAGGTAAATTATTTGATCGTGGTAAAGTTCAAATCCTATCACAAATAAGTTTGTACATTAGGTGGTCTTTGGGACCAACATCCCTAAAAAGACTGCGGGTGTTGATGAAAAATTTCGGACATGTATACTCGTAACTGGAAGTTACTGATTATATAGCTATGACAATAGAAATGAAACAGTAACTAATCATTAAAAAAACCAGTCTGGGAAAATAACCACCATAATAGATTTTGATCTGGTAATATTTTTGACTCGGACCAAACCGCACTGCACATATTGTATAGAAAATTAATGAACCGTTTAAAAACGCAAAATAAATATTATTCTAACTTCCATGTCGTTTACCGTTCCTTCTTTGTCTCCGTTATTCATAACAAGAAACGTCAGCTGAATAAATTTATCTTTGAAATAAAATGTAGATTGCCAACAAGAATAACTTGAATTCCTATTTAAATGATAACGTCTATTCACCGGTATTTAGATAAATTTTACTTTCAGGTGATGCTGTTAAATTTCAAACGTTACAATTAATACAATGAGAGAAGAGAGAACAAGAAAAAATCGATATATTTTTGTTTTTCACTTATAAGAAAATACCTTCCATTACATTCGACAGAATTTTCAGTCACTGCATCAACAAAAAATTTTATGTTGAAGTGACAAAACTAAAAACTAAAACTTGATATTTTAGCTATTAACTACGTACGAGTATATAAATGATTAATGGATTTAAAAATTAAGCGAAACCAGAATTGGACTAGCGGTGACATATTATAATGGATCCCACCGCGAATCAGATTTTATCATATTTCCATAATAACTCCTGTACTATATTCCATACTACGTGTAACATGAAAAACCAAATTTAACATTTTACACGAGAAATTGTAACCGGGAGCCGGTGTTTTTGTTAGAAGAAACCACAACATGTTATTTATTACATACGAGTATTATTGCGATTAATGATATAATGTGTTCAACCGATTTTTAGACTCGGATTTAATTTCAAAACTGTAATTATATAATAGCATAAAAACTAATACGTATTAAATGAAAGACACCGGGTTTGTGAAAGAAGAACGCTACAATAATAAAAAAAAAATCTGACCAATCTCTGAACCATCAATTTGAGTATTTTTTAAGCTTTAATAAAGATTGTCCGTGATTAAATATATAAAGCTAAGTATAATTTAAGAATTGAAACGAATAATATCGGATCCGAATAATATCTTTGATGAAATAAAGGTTGGAAATCCAGAAAATTGTCGAAATTTGTGATTAAAAACGTCCCTGTAGTTAATTAAGTGAAAAATAGGAGTTTCCTCAAATTGAGGTCGTCTTTTCCAACCGTTTTCTTTCTTCGTTTGTTGATTAATGACTTCCTTGACAATTTCTTTGTCAATTTGTTCTATTGAGCAAAATAGTGACAGGCACGTGAGATCAAGATGGATCAGTCAATCCATCAAGGAGGAAGAGTTTACAACGTCAAAAGAAAAAAATATATGTTGCACGCAATTTGATATTTGCCTTAAGGCATCTAAATAGAATTTACCGCAACTAAAAAAAATAAATTGGTCCATTAATAGGAGTTTCGTCAACAACTGGCAATGCTTTTTCTAGTAATGCTTCAGAATAAAATATCTATTTTATTCGTGGTTATAATGTAAAATTGAATCTAAAATAACGCAAACAGTAAAATCATAGTCATGACATGAAATGAATCTAATATCAGAACCATTTAGTCTTGTCTTTGGTCTTACGTACAAAATCTAATATTAGCTACCTAGACCTAGTATTCAATAACAGCGTTACTTAACAGCATCTATCAAAGTTGAGCATTTGCACTTATCGTGTAATTGAAATGTTAATAATTAATTACTCTGCGGGGGAGTGGAAACGAAGTTTGAGCAATAATTAGTTGGAAAGTTGGTAGCGGTTGACTATATCTTCCGCAGGCTCAGTTGAAGTATTAGTTCACGTCAGCACCGCGTGTTGGGTACACAAAACCTGTATATGTTGGTACGTGTTGATATGTATGTATATGTTGGCGTCGACGTATTTTTGCCGTCCATACGTGTGTGGAAATGGAAATTTCGCGAATTGGTTTTGTATGTTCGAACCCTTTCAAGAATGAACTCAATTCGTTAAGTGTTTTGTACTTTTTGCACGGGTTTTTAAGGATTGATGCCTTTTATAACGGTTTTTTTCTATTTCGTTTACGTTTCGAAAATACGAATGGATTTTCACTTTATTGATTTTTTTACTGGAATTTTAGGTGTGAATTATAGAAAGATTTTTTGTAACTCTGGAACATTTGGCTTTTAGACTTTGAAGAAAATAGACCTTTCACCGTTTTTCTCACATAAGTTTCTACCTCTCGAAACATGAAACGTAGGTAACAGTAAGCTAGAATATACAACAAGTCCATTTTGAAGATTTACTCTCTTCTGTACAATTCGCAAAATATGAAATTGCTCACCTAAAACTTTTCTCCCTGTGCATATTTACAGTATGGCTAACAGCTCTTGAATATACCCTTTCCAAACTTTATTTTCTGTTCTGTGAGTAAACATTTGACCGTGTCGAGTCAACATTTGTCCTCGGGTGTATCTTGTGTATTATTTTTGCATTATAAATTGTCTCGGCAATATTTTATTTATGCAAACTCGCTGCTTTGTTGTCCAAAGCGGCTACCGTTATGAAATTTGTTTTTCAAATTCTGTCAAAATTTGTTTCATTAGGTGTTAGTATCACTAGTCCCATTTCTTTATTTGATGTATATTATTTGAATTATAAATATGGCCTACTAATTTGCTGCTAAACATTTCTCACGCATACACATACTCGTATTGTATACTGCCGTAGTTACAAGTAGGGGATAAATTGCAATTCATAGTTAAAAGCTTGCTTCTAAAGTATGGAATAGTTAATCTTCCACTGCTGTTGTCTATTGCTACAAATGACCTATTCCTCGCCTTTCAACTATCAATAGAAGAAAAATAACTTTTCATTTATTTCCATTCTAAGAAAAATCTTTCACGCCAGCGCCATTTTTCCTTCACTTTAACTAATAACCTATTTAAGAGTTTGTTTTCCCCAGTAACAAGGATAAAAGCAACGTATGAAAAACCAATACCTGGCTGTAATTCGATCAACGCCGTTTCAGCTTGAAAATACTGCTTCGGTGCCTCTTTTATTACATTTTGAAGCTTGCAATCAATTTTCCTTTAACGCGTTATCATCGTTTTTCACATAATTTTCTTTCACGTCAACCAGCTAACGTGTCAAATATTTGTAGTATTTTTCTTACTTTTGCGAACTGATAGAAACTTTTATCTGACAGGTACTAAAGTAAGATTAATGGCTATTATTTCATTGTATCACACCTATGTGTCGAAGAAAGAAAGTTTGATATCAAACTACAAAAGCAATCAAATAACGGAAATATCGTTAATCAAAAACCCTAGTTTAAGGAAATTAAACATAAATTTGATTTTATCAAGTAAAAATAACTCATTGTCAGACCCTCCATATGTTTTAATTTTCCTCAATTAATCCCCATTGTTTCAAGGTTTCCGTGTAACGTTTTATTAAATTTCCGAAGTAAGCGCCTTCCACCCTGTCTTCGGATAATGAAATTAATGTAAGGACGGTGACTACGATATATTCGGTTCTGATCCACTTTTCTACTAATTTTTCTTTTGCTCTAACTAAATCAGATATCCGTATTTGACCTTAACTAAAAGGGTCTTAATTATGTCACTTCTTTGGATGAACAGCGTTAAGCCTGGTAAAACCTCGCTATTGGGTAAAGATATCTACTTAAACTTGAGGAAAAAGGCTCGGTATTTACTCCGTCACTATACACTATTGTTTTTTTTTTGTTTGTGGAAACTAATCCTAGATTCCTTGAAGATTTGCGGACCTATTTTCCTTATTAATCTCATCTTATTGAATAAAAATCCTTACTTATACGGATTCGAACCTTCTATTATAGCTCTTATATTCAATCTTGAGTTACGTAAATGAAAAGAATCATTTTATGCTAGTTCGCCAATTTTATCCTCATCATGAGTACATATATGAGCTCAAAATATCCGCGAAATTAAAAGGAAAGAAGACCTTGGTATGTTTGTGGTTTTATCATAAAAAACATTACACGTGTCAATTCTAAACGTGTACTTGCTATTCAGATGAAGGTAAGGGACATGACAATGTTGACTTTAATCTTAACGTATTCACCACGCACCAAACCTGGTTTAAATGTGGTGTTGAAGTGTTCGTAATAACAGTTTTATACGTTATTTTATACAGAAGATGGTTTGTGTCGTTAAAAATAAAATGCGATGTTGTGAATTTGAATATAAACGGACTCAAGACACTTACAACACGGGTTGGATTGAAAATATCATTTTTGTCGCTCTAAATATATACATTTATCATACAAATGGTAGGTGTAATAGTGTATTAGGATGTAAATTGTATTCGGAGTTAAAATTATATTATAAGTGTAGAAAAAAATTACGAAGGGAAGCTTAAAAGCATTTTAGGTAAAATATTTTAAAGGACCTACCAAAATATTATACAAGATAATGAAGATACCCCAGACATTCTCATAAATATGGAGCTTCATTGTCTTACGCGACGATCCTAGATTATAAGACTTTAAGGCGTAGAGGGTGAATCTATTTCGATGACAAAATGAGCACAAAATTGTATGTTTGATATTAATGGCGCCCAACGTGGGGCCAATCACAAACTAATTTGAAGCTCCCAATTTACAATTAGAATTCCACTGATATTTGTATCTAACTACGTTAAGCTAAACCTTGAGATGCCCATTAAGACGACGTAAAGTCAACCGCAGGCAGCTAAACTAAATCGACACAAATGTAATTCAGCAAGATGGCGGCCGTAATGGCGGCCTAATGGCACATGTAACGGTGCTGTAAATAATTTCAGATGTGAGGGAATCGTGGGAATATGTTGCTTTGAGTCGTAAGGGAAATAAATTTACTGAAATGTCGTCTGTAGCTGTAATAATACACATACGACGTGTAGGTACATGAAATGAACGCATGAAAGCATGTCTATATTATGTCACGCTTACGAGTTGAAACAATAACGTTTTTTCATGTTTTATATCGTCGTTAAAGCCCGTATTAAACATGGAAGTATCTGTTCATATTCCCTTTTCTCTTAAAGGGCTGTCAAAGAAGGATATGAATTATACGGGTACTTGCTCGGGCGCCAAAAATTTCTCTTTCTGCATATAAATATAGGCCAGAACCGAAAGTTACTTTGGGCGTGACTCCCAAAAGTGTAATGAAACTACATGGATGCTACATCGCGAAATTAAACTGGCCGGAGTTAACCAGCTGTAATTAAAGTCGCCATACTTTTCGTTAGTTCTGCTCTACAAAAAATAGAAATACAAATATTTCTGTTTAAAAACTTTGCTTTCCCATTTAGAGTTTTCATTAAAACTAGACTTTACACAGTGTACTGCTGGACGTTGTAAAAAATGTAAAGTAATTGTTTTTATTTGACTTTCATGAAGACAATGTACATAATTATATTTTTAGTCGCTACTTTATCAACTAAAAAATAAAATGACTGAAGTTTTAGTTTTTCACGGATGAGTGATATTTTTTACCTATTTAGTAAAATTACAAACAACAATCTTCTTACAGAACCTTTACTATCACGACAATGTAAAACCGATCATTAAACGTTCCACATTTTATCACGTCCTTAAAATCGTTCCATCTGAGAATGTTTTACAACTTCAATATTGAAAACGATCTCAACTGTTTTGTATTTATTTTGCCGCATTACTCCCTGACCGGGAATGCGAAAAATCCCTGGTACTTTGACGATATTATCTCCGCTCGATGGGTCCAAGAATCCTTAGTGTATTCCGATCCCGAACCGTTCCTTACTAATTGATGACGTCTATCGACATCCCCGATACCTCCCCCGGTAATAAAACGAATTTATTTACTCAATAAAGATTCGGATTATTTTCTCCGACTCTGTTTCTCTTTATATTTATTTGATTGAGTGTTCGGTTCTGGTTGCAGTTATTCGATCGTTAAAATACATTGATTCAATTAAATTGATGAGCTAATTAAGTTTACCTATAATTTTATTTATAACTAGCTTTTGTCTTTGGTTTCGCCCGCGTAGATGTCTATTATCGCTTTTGGAAAAATATCTGTTCCCTATCTGCTAACTAACTTCAGCTATAAAATATTTCATGGCAAATTTTGATTTACGTGCTGAAAGTGGGACAAAAAAACAATCAAACTTCCTTTCGCATTCATAATATACATAAGATAGGATTATTATGCTTAAACGTGCAAAATTCTGAAAATGTTTTTATGTACACACAACTGCTTCAACTTAGAACTACATGATAGTACTTAATCCAACTTAAAGCGTAAGTTTGGTACATGAAACTTTGTGTATTACTTGCAAATCTGTGTTGAAACATAATTACATTAAAACTAAGTGCAGTTGTTTGGTTTAACTTTCTCCTTGATTATTATCAAAAACATATCTTCCTAGATTTTTACAAGTAGGTTATCTATGCAGAGTACAAAGTTTAAACTCTATATTCAGGTAACCTAAACACTGTATTTGTTTGTTTGTTAAATCTGCTACGATTTTAGAAAAAAAAAAGAATATAAAGAAACAATGAAAATGTTTAGAGGCTTTTTTTTAGCTAAGTTCGGCAGTTAAGGATTACAAACGTAATGGCTTCGCATTAGCACTAGATACCTTTTGGTCATAAGCAGACCCTGGCACATCGCCGGGTTAATAATAGAGTGAAGGACCCAATTAGCTTTGTTCCAAAATCGTTAAAATCATTGCCAATTTTTTTCAACCTGTAGGCTTAATTTGGACCTAAATAAGCGTCTAACTGTCTTTTCCTACTATTTATGTAATGATTGCATACCTATTGTGAAATATTTTTATGACAAGTAATAATTTTATAACAAGGGATAACTCTAGTGGTTAATCATATAAGTACATATTTACGACAGGTCTTTAGAAAATTGCATCAAAACCCTGACTCGCTTGAACAGCAAAACTAGTTGCTGTCAAATAAAACAAAGATATTTGTTAGGAAACCACTAAAGTACCGTCCACTATGAAAGTGGATAGTAGATTCAAGTTTAAAGGCAAAGTTTCCGTAAATTTTAGTTTCGAAAGTGCACCGAAGTCTGTCTGGACATTACCAGATTTGGCCATAAGTCATGTCGTATTCATTGGTTAGTTCTTAGTTCTTTTTCTTGTTTACAACGTCACAAGTTCCGCAGTTATATTACAATTGCGAATATTGTGCAGTGTACAAGTTTGCGGTTGCTTCTTGAAGTTTGCGGTTCTGAGATTGTACGGTGTTCTATAGATATTGCCTGTCCGTTTTATTTCTTTATCTTATTGCTTTTTTTCCCCTTTTATATCTTCAACTTTAGGTTGGACAATTTTATTTTTTGATTTATTATTTATATATTTATCTAATTCGTTATCAATACGAGCGATTCCTACATTTTCGTCGTCAAAATGTTTAGGCTTATTCATTAAAATTTTTCATCTGATAAGTAGGTATTATTTATGAACATTTTCTTTACTATAAATACATAAATTAATATGCTATTTATATAGTAACAAATTCAACATGAATGTTATGTTGTCACAATTTTATATTCTTCGTTCATAAGCTTAACATATGTCAAGTTTCCAATATTATTCTCATCTCAAATCCCACAGATAATGATATCAACTCCCTTGAAACTCCATGCAATAGCCGGAGTTTGAATCAAAAGTTATAAAGTAGAAAATAACACTAAGAACTCTACTGACCCACTAAAGTAATTGCAGGTCGACCGAAACGCTACTTACGAAACTACCTCCCATCTTGTTTTCTCAAATGAAAGTTTAGTAATATCAATTCCCACAACAATAAGTGCCATCTATTCGAGAAGTGAAAATTCTTAACGACTCTTTTATATAAACTTTATGTAAACTGACTCAGGTCTCTGCATTCCGCGTGATTGGAAGCAACTCGAAAGCAAAATGACAAGTGCTCTTTGAGCCGTAGAATAACAATATCATAAAAGGCTAAATATGAAAAATATGATAAATGTTAACGTTTTGACCTTTAAACAAACGTAATTGTTGCAATATCTTTGAAAATTAAAGAAAAATAAGATCTTGACAGAAAGGCAAATAAACTCACAAAAATAGCCAGTATGGACGTTATTTTTATTGTAATAGATTTAATTACATTTAAAATACAAAAACATACTTTAAAATATAAATGCATTGTTAATGAAATTCATACTTTTCCATTTTTAAGTTAAGTTAATGCTGTGTTAAAAAAAGGTTCTTCGATTTCAACTCTATTAAAACTTCCATAATCAATTATATTTAACTTGAGACCGTATGACAGCGAAGTTTCAACTTAACTATATTTCCTTACTCTTGCAATATAAATATTTTCGTCTAACATTCTACCTCATTCATCTATTTTTTACTCACTTTGAAAGTCCTTTTTAGCTTTCTTGTTA
>DVWM01000157.1:0-13113 GCA_018235105.1 Junonia coenia | reverse complement strand
GTGAGGCCGTGGTATCACTCCGGTCGAGCCGGCTCATTATACTTAATACTTTAGTATGCAAAATATACTCCTGGATATAGATCGAGGGAATTTTGTAAGATCAGTTTTATGTGCAAAATAAATGGTAAATATTAACCAACATAGGAATCCTAAAACATAACTCTCATTTTTTGGCTTAAACTAAAAAATCGAATTCGAACTGTTTAAAAACTGTAAGTGTTATAAATAAGTTCATTATGGTAATGAAAAAAATATTTTACCAGGAAATATAACAACTCTTCTCAATCTAGCAACTAGTTGCCGATTGAAGTATTCGGGGAGGTCTCGGAATAATGGAGCAGTGTGGAGGTGATGCATGTACAGAGATCCAAGGAGATCTTCACGAAGACAGTCAGGAGCTTGCTGGGCCAATTCAGGAAGCCAGTTGCCTTTAACATAAAATTTACGAATATGGAATGTTTGACGTACGGACGTTTGTATGACATAAATCATACGTGTGGTGGTTTTCTTAGTGCTAAATAATTAGCGCCCAAGATGACTGACAATAACGAACAACAGAAGATCTATGAATCCGTTGCCATAGGAAAAAGAACCTTAAGCAATAAAGAGAGGTTTAAAGGAAGGACAGGAATAGGAAAGAGAGATATTCCATATTCTAGGTACCTACAAGTAAACTATGCGGTTATTCATGCCAATTTTCAGAAAAAGTATGGTACTGCCCGGGTCATGTCAATCCGTTCACATTTAACACTAGGAATTTCCAAACGTAGATCATCACAGATAGATAGAAAATTACGGGAAAATTGCAACTAATACATGGAAAACAATTGGTTACCATTGTCTTTCTCGGCAAAAACTGTATTTAGCATAAGAATATTTTTTTTTGCACAATTTTTTTTCTCAAGAACCCTCCATAATCCTGAAAGCGCGCCTGGCATTTATTGCTTCTTCCCCTACTGGAACTACCATTAGATACGGCAAAAAAATTCAAATTAAAATAAATCTATCAACACATTCGTAGGTTATATCAAAAATATACCTATAATCTTCTCGGGTACAAAATATTCTGCCAAATTAAATAACGATAAGAAGAAGCGAAGAAGAGAACGAGAATAGACTTTGACCTTATAAAGATGATTGAATTTATTAAAAGTAATTTAGATATACATTACCTCTCTGTCTTTGCCAAAGCTGCTTAGTATATTCTCTTACAGATTCCAAGAGCGTGGGAGACAAGCCGCTGTGTCTAAGAGATGTAATTAGAATATTGACGTCGTAGTCATACGCATAAAGTTCACGGACTTTAGTGTAAACAGCACTGATAGCTACACTGAGTATCCATATCTCTGTAGGATATATGATGAAATTGATTAACAGCTTGTAGTAAATCTGCTTCAAAGTTAGAGCTACTACCTGAAAACAAAAAATAGGTTTATGAATATGAACATTATATTTTAAACGCAAAAACTGAATATCAAAATAAAATATGTGTCACATCGTTCATTCATACACGTAAATATTCAATTGAGACCATAAAAAAAATGAATTTTTAACTTTTAAATAGGTTTAATCTGATACTAACGATATCAACTTCTGTATGTGTGTAAATAATAATGATATACAACATAGCAACAATGTAATCCGCCGTCCACTTCAGAGGGACCAAGAAACTGAACATGTCTTTTTCATTCACAATGTAATTCCTTGTCAATCGAGCACAACCTGAGTATGTAAAAGATATCATATTACAAATACTATAAAAAAACATTTCATTTAATCGCCACATGACAATTCATGGGACGTACTCATATATTTATATAGCGTTAAGTAGGACGGCATCTTTGGTAAACGCTTTTATAATATTTTAGAATGTACTCGTTTATGTATCCTTGTCCTTTATTAAATCACTTTAATATTTATTATATTAGGACAATATTTTATAGTGTTAGCGGAACTATTTGGAATACACGATTGGGTGATTGTCTACTGACGGTTGATGTCAAGGTAGAGGACATAGCGATATAGGGATATTGTATGGAGGATAAATAGAGACATGTATGATGAACAGTGGTTGTATTATTATTCCCTTCTGAACTGCCTCTAATAATAGGTAATAAATTTAGTCCCTCAGCCTTGTATTATAAAAGGTCAATAAAAATAGATGAAAGATAACCTCCTTTCCTTTGATTTGGTGAAGCCCACTCGGTGTAATCAATATTGGCATTTACATGTGGGGGTATGAATGGAATATTTAATGGAAATTCCTCTCCTACAATCATAAAGACTCATTATAACTTCATAAGAGTGAAGACATCAAATATTGATGATGTAAAATGTTAATCTTCTCCTATTTGTAAAGAATATATTTGTGATCATCATCCATCGCTTTGTTCTATTAGTTGCATGTATAGTCTCGGTAAATATAATATTTATTTTTCCATACGTTTGCAAAATTACTTCTAATGTTTTATTTTACAATCAAGCAGAAAATATATTTCTAAATGCAAAACACAGCTGGTAACTGATATGCTTTTTACATACACCGCATTATTTGAGTAAAATTTCATCGAAGAAAACGTAATCCATCTAATTACCTACCTCGACATGCTACGTATATCCACCCACACGTCATGGAGTGGAGCAAAAGGATTACGATTATAAACTTCAAAACTATTGGAGCGATCGTACTCTGTAATATAAATATAAAAAAGTTCAATGTTCAAACAAAATCTTGGAAGAAAGACTTATAAATGAATTTAAAAAAAGATACCTGAAATCCCTTACAAAAGTGTTCATGAAAATCGTATAGTAGCCGAAGTCTAAAGAGCCTAGATAAGCTGTAAATTCTACGACCAGTTACATAAGTGAATATGGGCAGAATTAATGATAAACTGTCAATATAAAATTGCCATTTCTTTAAAATTCTCCATCGTATAGTGACATCCACGCAACTTTCTTCAATTACGACCAATTTTGTCTGAAAAAGGGATTTGGTACTTGTAGGAGTATAAGAAATTGACACATTATCAAATGACTACTTTAACTGTAGAAATATTAAATTCATAGTGATATAAAAACATCTGCCATTTAGGTACTTAATGTCTAAAATTATAAAAAAAAACATAGTTAAAAAAACATGAAAAAGCTTTAGGCATATTTCATTTATGCTTAAAAACTTTTTAAGTTTTTAAGTTTTTAGGACACTGATTACTTTTCCAGGTAGTTTCTACATATATGATTTACGCTAGCACTAAGTGCGTTGCAGAAAATAATTAGAGCAGTCAAAAAAACCTACATTTTGACCCTAAATTTCTTTCTGAGAACAAAAATATATTAAAATGAAAATTTCTATCATACTAACCGAAAAGAAATCCGTAACTATATGCAGAATGTGGACCATATCCAAAATCAGGAAAGGAAAGAACAGATCAAACTCGTTTCCTCTCGGCATAGTTATTAGGATGAGAACTAAGATGGCCGACGTCACTGGGCCGATCAACCACGTGAGATATAGACAACGGGAATACCAAGTACCAGATCGAGCCTTTAGTCTTTCTTTCATCCACTATAAGAAAAATCATATTAAATGGATCATATGTACGAGTAACTACAGTCCTATATACGAATATATATTTAAAACTAATATTATATCCTCGTAAGAAAAGTAGCAACTATCGTATGCTTAAATTCACAATTACTAGTAAAAATTTTCACTAATTGACATACATCATATTTTAATTCAAGTGTAACTACACTCTACTCGTCGTCAAATTCAACGAAAAATAACTATTAAAGAGCGTTTTCTATTGGATAATGGACGTGGATAAATTCATATTAACCTTTCCATTTTCGAGTCGAGGTTTAATTAATAAAAATCAAAATTACGTTACCGTAAATAAAATATAGTTGAAAAAGAAGGACTCACAGGAAATTTAATAGCTTTACGTCGACGGAGTAAATATTTTATTGTATTGTAAGGATTTTCAAATATTAACTTTTTTACACACATATAATCGTACTTTGCTTGCGAATTTTTGGCAATATTTTGTCTACCCTGAAACCAACAAATTGTTCCTTATATTTTTTAATTCAAGGAATACTGATTCTTATTTTAGATTACTTTTTTATTCTTTCTTTTCGCCTTTCAGGTGCCGTAGGCACCGTAGCCAACCAATAAAGAGTATAATATTTTTTTACCTTGTCACCAATAATTTCTTGGAAATCTTTAATGGGAATCTGAAGAAGGTCAGCATAATCAGTAGACTCAGCTGAAGTTAGTAGGGGCCTTGGTATTGCTTTGTCTAATTGTCCGAATATGGAGCCCTGGTATGAGTTATGTGGAAGATTAACAACATTCATATTATCATATTTAATCTTTCGTTAATATCTTTATACGTATAAATTATATATCTGGCAAGAATTACCTCGTGTAAGTATAATTTTCTCGGCAAGACAGATTGTTGTACAATTTATGTAGATACAATAATAAAGTTTCGTAATATTTATTTTGAAGAAGATGAATAGTTGATGAATAAATTTTAAAATAACACAAACCTTTGATAAAATTGCTAAAGGTGCACCATCTTTTTTAATCATAATCTTTCCTCGATGAACGATAAAAACATAAGGAGTGAGATCCATTTCTCTGGCAATAATTTCATTTGGGAGAAAATAAAGTTGTGTAGCAGCACTGGCTAGATCTCGTTCCACACGTGTACCACCACACAGAAGAGTATCAGTTGCTTCCACTGTCCTGATTGCACCATTAAAAAAAACATTTTTAACTACGTTTATTGCATGATTTCATTGTTATTGGCCTTATCTAATAGTTCCGAAATAAGTAATAAAACTAACTTTTTAAAGAAATAATAACTCAAATCCTGCCTGAATATAACGCCAATCCGTTCATTCATTAAACTCTGTATGTTTATTCCTTTCGTTCTGAAATAAATGTTTTAGGTTCCATCACTCAGCTGAACTTCAGTCTACTATATTACCGACAAAATTCTCGATAACATTATCGCTTAAAATAAGAGTACCTGAGCCACCAGTATCTAAAATGAGCTACCGCTCGTTTGATGAGATTGTCATCAACTCTCTCCGCTTTCAGGAATCTCCTCAATTGATTTACTCCGTGTTGAAATAGCGTGTTACCGCGATAGTTTAGTACTAGTAACGTTAGAGAATAACACATCACATACCTGAGAAAAAAACCTAGCTAAATCTATTTGTTTATCGTTGCTCATAAAAATTAAAATAAAGAATTATTGAGGAATTGGGAATTTAAATTGAAGTTAAATAAATAAGTTAGGACAATTAAATATTTCATCCAAAGGATAATCTTCCATTTACAAAATACCCTTATTTTTTTACTCAAACACAATTTTATTTTATTTTTGTTTTGTTGTAAAAATATTACAATTACGATTAAAAAAAAACTGACCAGAACATCAAACCAAGGACAAAAAGTACAAATCCAACTCCGAGGTATTCACGGTTTATTTGAAATTTTCCTAGATTAAATCTCATAAAACCGCACTGGGCAAGATTTAGACTTTCAGCGTAAACCTAGAAATGAAATTATTCCTTGAAATAATATAATACAAAATCGTGATAATATAGACCAAGAATTTTACTTCAGTCAATTGGTTCAATATAACAAAATAAAAAAATATATTTATAATTATGCAGTGTTATTAATAGATACTGTACCATATGTAACTGATATATAGTTGGTTCTTGATATAATGGAAGATAATTTGGCAGCCAGCAGTGGTTGCGACGTGACATTTTCTCCAAATGACCACTAGAGTTCCATTCAAATTCTATACACTGACTCACAAAATAGTGAGCAGATCCAAGCATTACAAGTATTGAAACGACCTGCCACTGCAATATCTAAGAATAAAGTAATTAGTAATACCAAGCTAGAAGAGGATCCTAGTCTGCTTTTGCCTGCTTTATATCTGTTTAAATTTCTATACATTATTATAAAGGGGAAACGTTTGTATCTATGTTTGTGATGTAACTCAAAAACTACTCAACTGATTTCAAAGATTCTTTCACCATGAGAATTTTACATCCCCGATTGGCATATACTATATTTATATACCTCTCTATAACCATTAATAAGTCCAAGTGAAGCCGATTCAGACCACTCGTATAAAAATAAAATATTCGAGGCTTTTCTTATACTTCTTAACAATTCTTAAGTCATTAATAATGTAATATCATTCACAAAAATCATGACAACCATAAACACAAAAGGTAAACAAACCATTAAGTATGAAAAATTGATGTTTGGCATATCAGCTACGTAGTTGAAGTACCCCATGAGAATATACAAATGAGCGTATTTACTCATCGTGTCCATCAACATCCCGCTGTTCTCGTCGATGGGGTTTGTGGTAAACATATTGAAAATTTGATAGCACGGTAAGCAGCCGATGAGGTCAAAGATGAATCCCCGGCTCATGTAGTGTTTGATTGTTTTACGCAAGCACGTAATTAGTAAGCCCCGTTCGTCGTAATAACCCATCTAGTGGAGAGAAATAAGTCTTCGATTAATAGGTTTGGGCATAAAAAATAAATCTTTTAGAACTTTTGCGTGTTAACAATGAAACGTTTTTAGTTGATTTTAAAATTTATACCACATTTCTACCGAAACAGATCTGTAAATCTTTTATTTTGATGGACAAAAAGCCTTATGGACTGAAGTTTCTCGTGTGCGTAGACGACTTTCATGATCCGTTTTTCTTATATAATTTAATACTTACAAACATTTTCAAAACGATATCAATAACTGCAATAGCGTTACAAACATCACTCAATATTGAGAATGCCATTCTGTAACGAGCTCCACTACCACCTTGAAAAACCATAAAGAATTATCACTTATAATATATATTATAACAAAAAATTAAAACAATTTACTCGTATCCAATTTTAGATATTTAAAGTTAAAATGATTCATAAACCTTGAATTGCAGTTGTACATATAGAGACTACCACGACAATCGCTCGAAATAGCATCCAACAGCGTACAAAACTGGGTAAAAGGAATATATTTATTTATTTCGTGTGAATTGAAACGTGAGGAAAAGCATTGATGTTAAAAGTGTGAGGGTAACATGATAATTAAGAAATACACAAACTTACCTTGATTCGGGATTTAAGAAAGCATTACCAGTCTCTGGTTTTTCTGTTGCAGTGGAATCCTTTAACGTGTCAGGAACAGGTACACCGGATTTTCGCGCATGAAAAATATGCTTTCTCAAAGTTTTCTGATACTAAAACATTAAAATATAAGCAAAATAACGTTTATCTACTTGTATCATGACCAATTAAACATAAAATAATATAAATACATGTTTGTGTTTTTCGATATAGTCTTTGACCATAACATCTAGAATTGGAGAAAATTCCTCAACGCAGTGTTGAAAATAAGTCCATTCGTTTGGATAGCGTTTAATAATATTTGTAAAATCTTGAGTTTTTATGTATAGGATCTAAAACAAAAAAATTAATAATAAATAAATTTAGTCTAAGATCCCAATATAAGACGACTATTACCGTGATGTTTATGTAATGAAACTTGTTATATATTAAATTTAATATTTCAATAATTACACGTCATTTCGGTTGGACAAAAGTTGTTTAGGCAATATATTTATTGACATATTCATATTAATATAAAATTAGTTTCATCAAATAAACAGCTCGGTCAAGGTCGTCTTATATCGGAATCTTTTACTAATAGTAAAGATATTTTGAAAGATAGAAACTTGGTGACAATATAGTTTTGCTATTAATATCAGGAAAATTACTTCACAATCAGTGCAGGCAGTGAGAGTCCTTAAGGAGACGGTACCAAAAAATACTCCAAATGATGTAAGTAATTCACCGGGGTTATAGTTTACTTTTACTAATTCACCTTTTTCGTTTGGATATTCACACAATACTGAACCCTAAAACAAGCAGGCTTCTTTATATGCATGAAACTTTTTCTTTTTAAATTTTATTTAAAAGTTTTTGAAAAAGTTAACTTACTTGCACAATCCAAGATACATTTCTACACAGTAACCCAAAAAGAATGATCGTTGAATTTTTAGGAAGCACTAAGAACTTTCCCTTGTGAGCTAGCTCTCTTATTAGTCCAGGGTCAGCCGAAACAAATGCTCTCGAGTCTTTTATTACTCTTTCTGCAACTTCTCCGTGAACCTTCCAGTAAATATCATAAGGCTCATTGCTTAAAAAATTCGGATGCATCACATCCATGCCGTTATAATATTTCCAATGACATATTAAATACCTATTTAAGCGCTTGAGTAAATCTGGATGAATTTTGTGATGTGTGTAGTGAGTTTTAATATTTGACACGAAATATTGATAGTTACATAGTTCCCGATATTTTAAATATAGACAAGCCACCAAATTGGTCTTGCTATAAACGTAAACAATAAATGCAATGTAACTTATTACAACTGCTGCATAAATATCCAGCAATGTATTTGGTAGATATTCATAGAACAAATATTCTAAAGTCCATGCCAGCACAACGTACAATGGGTGGCCTCGTTCGAAATCACATTTATCATCAGATGTGCCTTTCTTACAAAATACTTCCCCAAAAAAATAAGACGTCGTCAGCTTCGGTTCACTCCTTTCAATCATGAAAATAAAATAACCAACGATGTATATGAACGAAAAATTTATCACGGCGATTTTATAACAAACATCATAAACGGGATTTTTGTTTATTTCCCATTTAGTAAATAAAACATATATTTTGATCAACCTATTAAATTGACAGGCAGCGTATAGTTTAGGTACGCCACAAATTAGTACCAAATTTTCTATCCAAATCGTCGAAAGTACATCTAAAACAAACTTTGTACTTTTGCATCTAGCGAACATTACGCTAGCAAAATTGTCAGTCATGTTTTCATCTTTGACAACAGAAGTCAAAAGCGATACCACGATATCAAAAATGTAAACGAGATCAGTCCAGAACTGGAAGAACTTAAACCATGTAGGTATATAATGTCTGGTTATATATGGAGGATAAAATATCAGCACACAGAAAACTGTAATGGTGACGATTCTTTTCCAAATTCTACCAAACATCGACTCTGGCACAAATATCCATGGAAATTTCACATTTGAGAACATGGATTTCATTTGTAGCTGAATATCACTACATAGCACCAATTGGCCAATATATTTTGCACAATGATAAACAGTATCTTCAGATGGTAACTCAAATCTGTCGCTTTCTTTTTTAGATTTCTTTTTCCAAACTGATACAGCTTCAAAAATTTCCCACCAACGCTTTTTGATCCATGCGATACCCTCATCCTCGGTTCTATCCAAACCTCTTACATGTTGCTTGCATGTGTACAAAGTACGAGCATGTTTGATTCTATCTTTCGTCTGTTGCATTATCATACGACGGTCTTCAGGGTATTTGTGTAAAGCATTTAATATATCGATACGACCTATATACAAAACTTCACAATAAGTCAGACAACGAACAGTCACTTTTCTCTTTAAAGATGGAAGGAAGAAATTAATATCTCCAAATATAGTCCCACTTGTTACAGAAATTAAAGGTGTCGATCCGTCGTCTAGAGAAAATAGTTGGACTATTCCAGATTTAAGGTAATATAAATGCGAATGACAATGTGGTCCAGCTAAAAACTTTTCACCAGGCAGCTTGTAATCCAATCTGACATATTCGCAAAGCCATCGCTTAAAAGGAGTTGATGTTTTACGTAATGTTGGACTGTGATAGAAAACTGGCCAAACTAAATCTTGTCGTATCTCCACTCTTAAATACCTGGGCAACTGGGCTATAACCTCAGGTATCCAAGTTATACCATTCCGTTTTTTCCACATAAGTTCATAAAATCTTTTAACCTCTATATAAGCATTCGAATCTGGGTTGCGTCTCTGGGTTTCTTCAATAATTCTATTTACCTGAGGATAGTATACGCTAATTCTTCTAAATTTTAATAGTGCCTCAGCCACCATTTTTGGAAATACTATAAACGTCAGTAAAATATTTCCTCCGATTACTAGGATGCTAATAATAACATATTCGGAAGCAGTTGAAGGTTTTACTTCATCATACTGCTTATTTACAACATATGAAAAAACAATTGACGCCGCATAAACATAGGAAGAGAAGGAGTGATCCGTTTCATTTAACTAAAAAATACCATCAATAAATAATTTAGTTGTTCATATGGATATAAAAACTAAAAATTTATATTTACTTATACTTACTTTATGCATAACATAGTGCCGCCAATCATAATTTCCAGCTTTACAATTATCACAAAGACCATAGAAAGTAAGTAGAAGGAAAAAACAAGCGATACAATTTA
The DNA here is from genome assembly GCA_018235105.1 of Junonia coenia. Classification (NCBI taxonomy): domain Eukaryota; kingdom Metazoa; phylum Arthropoda; class Insecta; order Lepidoptera; family Nymphalidae; genus Junonia; species Junonia coenia. Next base: position 2,725 of record DVWM01000157.1, on the reverse strand, counting down.
TACTAATTGCCAGTATTATTGTAAAACCACAGACTATTCCCATGAATTTGTGCGTCGTTGTCAGAGAAAAACAATCCGCTACTCTGTAGATACTAAAATGTTAAATTATAAGATCTTTATTATATATATCTAAGCAAAGTAGCGAAAATAAATTAAATACGACAAACTTACATAACGAATTCAGTAAATGCAAGTAAATTAGGCCATATAGCGACCGGTGAGCAAACCTCTTCCGCCATAATACGATAAAACGGTATTAGAGACACAATATCAAGTAGAAGTAAGAATGCCGACTTCGGCAAATATTCTCGTCTCATTGCTTCTTCGGTTACTTGTCTAGACAGAAAAAGTATTATAATTATTATGAAAAGTATTACAAAATATTTGTAAAAGCTGGCGCAAAACCAAGTAGATATATTTTATTTTACATGAATGATATAAAAAAAATTATAATAGAAATTTATGTTTTTGCGCAAAAAATATTGACAATTTTTATTAAAATTCAATTCACATACATACCTATATATGCGACTATACACAAACGTTAGAAAAACATGAAAATATTTTCAAACTGATTTAAAAAAAAGCAATTACCTGTGTAGCATATGAAGAAATGTATCAAGGCCGTAAATAGGATCGCAACAATACAAATACAGGAACTTAATGAACAGCAGTTGTGGAACTGCGTCCATTGTCTCCCAGCAGTACACAATAGGATACACCGACTGAATAGGACCCTACAAGTCAAGAAAAGATATAGGTAGAAATTATTTCATCTTTGCTTTTCGATAGATCGTGTGCAGGTGTTTAAATCGAAAAAATATATGTTAGGTACTAGATTTTGCTAGCGACTTTGACAGCGGGGATATCGTTTATCACTCTAGGTGAGAAAACGTTGTTCCAAAAAAGGGATAAAAAAATATATTTATATTAAATCTGGAGTATTTTATTCTATCTTTGCATCTCCAAAACGGCATAACTGCAAAACAAAGGAACAAATACACAAACAAACTCACTTCGCAATTACCTATAATATTCGCAAATACCTCTATATTGATACTTGGAATATTCTCTAGCAGTTTTATATAAACTATATTGAAAATTGGGTGTGAAAATCTATTTTATTAGCAGTTCACCGGAATAACTACTACGCTGCCAAAATACTAACGTATGTAATATTTTTACTTACGCTCTGTTTCTTACAAAAGATTTGTTCAATAGACTAAACATAACAAATAAAATATTCATATGAATCATTTATTTCAATATATTCTTTTAAAACTATAAGACCATATCCAAGCAGTTTGCTAATGTCTGTAGATACATAAGTAGATAAACATTTACCTTCAGACTACATCTCGTTTCCGCTGCTTACATATAGTTAAAACTTAAAGACGTGAAAAAATATATACAATATCAATTTTTAAAACTTACCAGAATCGTTTTTATCACTACCACAGTAATAACAATTCCTTTGAAGACGGGATGAAAAGGAAGGAATAGCAAATTGCTCCACCGTATCTGAGTATCCTCGTCTTCCTCGTCTTCTTCTTTTTCATCAAATTCAATATTATTTGCCATATTTAACATTTCAAAAATATAATTGTATTCCTACAATAGATCAATATAGAAATGATTCTGCTTCGGCTCTCTTTGCTTCGGCTAAGCAAATGACACAAATCAGCTTTGACAGAAAAAAATAAATAAAAAAGACAGCAATTTTAATGAATGAGTGCAAAAGGAGGCTTGTTGCGATTTGCGACTAATTTAATTGTGAATGTGCATGCTGAATGTGCAGTGCACGTAGCGAATTATTCCTATCGCTATTATATTCACTTTATTTGGCTACTTTACTGGTGTTCAGAATTTTCGCAATCAATTCAATGTTTTTAAATTTACTGTATGAAGATGTTCATGCGTCATGTCTTCAAATGTTAAAACGCTTAATATAGAATCGAGCAATAGTATATAATATAACATCATTTTTACTTATTGGTAAGTTTAAAGGAAATTGTTTGTGTACGATGGAAGTATACTTTATTTTACAGAATTTAAATCTAGAAATTGCAATGTTGTAAAATTTACAATATTTAGCAAGTAAGTAAATAGACATAAAGTAAGTATAGTAGTATATTTAAAAAATCTCATAGGAGTAACATGTCCCAAAGATACTTACTTCATTTTATTAATTTAATCATAAACTTGTCATTCATGCGTGAGAGCAATTATTGTATTTTAATTCATTATTTATTAACGTGAAAACCTCAGTATTGCAAACTACAAGCTCAGATTATAGGTAGGCTGATCCCCATAGGGCGAGCTCAAGACGGTACAACGTTCTGTCAAACACGCGCACGCATTATCGTAATTGAACGCTGGAACACTAGTCTTACTTTTGTGCTCCACAAAGGTGTATCAAGCAATCTTCCTGATGTTCACATACAAGAAAACAGCTAAAGATCTATATTTCTCACCTACACTCTAAAAGCGTGTCGTTTCACGTTTTTCTCATTAATACTTTAGTCGAATGTTTATGTTTTCTTGTCTTAATAGGTAAAAACTATTTTCCCGAAATAACATCGTCCTTCCGTATATTTTATCATTTTACGGAAGACCAATGTTTCTCTCGTAATATCTCATGTGTAATGAAACGATCAAGAGTCTATTTGCCCATTCAATAAACGAGGATCGAGCGCCCGTCGATATCGTATAAGTATAATCTATA
>DVWM01000156.1:0-13156 GCA_018235105.1 Junonia coenia | reverse complement strand
AGACGATGGGCGTCGTAAATATCCTCTATACGTTGGTCTAACTTGGTCTGCTCTTAATCACGGCACCACGGCGCACTTCCTGCTTTAAACTCACAAATCAAGGTGTCAAACAACACGCAAGAGTTGAAATTGGGATTTGTGCCTCATTTATTGGTAAATACTTTCTCTTTTTATTTTATACCACTCAATCAACTCTGTGTTTTTTATTTATTTCCGTACACATTCCTTGCACACATTCGAATAAAAATATACGTAATAAATGTACTTCGAACAAATAAAATATTATCATTTATTACGTATCATTTATTCTTTCTAATGATTCATACAATACGTATATTATTCATAGTTATAGATAGATACTAAATGGAAATACAAAAAAGGTCAGATAACATTGGATAAAAATAGGCGTACAAGTACAACTGCATTCTTCATTATGTCGTTCAATTTCAGGATCTTATTTTAAAAGTATTAGTAATGAAATGGAAAGGATTGCAGGTAATCCATCATAGGTGTCGCGGATGTGGCGGCTGTGGCGCCGAGCGGCGCTGATGTCACGGTCACGCGCGGTTGCGTCACAGCATGGCCACCGGCTGCAACACTGAGCACGACCTTACGCCCGCGCTCGCCACTTCAATGACCACTGATCCATCTAACACGAATGTAGGTTAACAGTTTTTCCGCTACGTCTTACGTGTTTCGAATTCAAAGTTTTTTTTCTACAATGAATTCGCTCGTTTCGCGCTATACTGTCCGTATTTTCGATGATGATTAATTACGTTCCAGTCCATTATTCCGTTGGCCATTGTTCGACCGGATACTTGTCATTAAACATTAGCAGGTGAACAGAGACGTTAAAGCGGCGAGCGGCGGCTCAGCTTCGAGACCTATTATTTAAATCCCGTTGGACGCGAGTTCCATTATCGTCCACTAGTCGCCATGTAAGTGAACCCGACTAGCCTCCAAATCCTATTAGCGTCAAAGGAGACATTCACATCTATGCAAATTACGGTGCTATTTCGCATCCGCGCTTATTAAGTTAAAGCATTGGACAACGTTATTCAACAATTTTATTGTAACACTACAAGCTATGCCTACAAGTATTTTAATAAGGTGAAAAAGGGAACTTGATAAGTGATAATTTACAATAATTTTCGGTTATACATAGGTATGAGTATGATTAATAACCTGCTAAATAAATAATTAATAAACCCGCTAGTTAAACCAGAAAAAATTACGTTACAAATTTTCAAAAGTTTGTCTTCAAAAAATGTCTGTTCAAAATTGTCGTACTTAGTCTACCTAATAAAATTAGTTGTTGGGAACATCACTTCTGGGAGTAGTAGTTATGATTTTTGACAATTTCGAATTTTATATTAAGTATAAAAATTACATATGTATAGATACAATTCAGCAAAAAAAGAAACAACGCTAAGAAAATTGCCATCACTACTAACATAACTACAGAAAGTTTATTATGTTATCAATCCGTAGGGACTATGTAATAATAAATTCCAATATTAATGAGGTGCTACAACATCCAGTCTCACTATGTATCTTTTTTGTCATCGCAGACTTCAATGAATATAGCCCCGAGTCTACCTCTGAAACATCATGAATTCACCCCGAGGAACCTTTTACATGCTCCTTCACAAACACTACCCTGGGTCACTCTTATAAATATTCTATCCCGACCCTGAAAGGGATAGAAGCTTCTACAGACTTAATGCATCATTAATCTTTAAGCTGCATCGACTTTGGAAAAAGTTGAACGAAAGTACTTTCACTTCGCTTCCTTTAACTAGTGTATTACTTCACATCCTCGCTGCGCAGTTATAGACATGATTAGAAATTAGAATGGCGTTTTAAATTCCCTTAAATAGGTATCTATTTTCAATAAATATGTGCATGTATTTATAAATATTTATAATTCAAATAATTAGTAAAACGAATAAAGAACACAGGGAAGAACGAGTGTTTATTGCGCAGGTTCATGAAAATTAAAATAAATAGCTTCATGAACAGCTACCTTAATTATGTTTTACAATGGCACTTTATTAGTGACTTTAGTACAATAGAACAAGGAGTCAGGGAGCCAGCTGGTCGGTCGAAGGGCAGGCGAGGCGTAGGTAGATGTCGCAGCGAGCAGCGACAGTAATTATCGCCTGAGTCGACGACTCCGGACCGAGCGTTCACCCCGAGGGTCGGGCACAATACGCAACTGTCAGGAGCGCAACCAGGCTTATGCCTGGGAGAAACTTATTAACAGAAATGTTATTTTTTAGCATCTGATTTTTTAAAATAGTTGATTTCAATCTCGTCACTTTAGATTGCCCTTTGATGAATATACTCATCATTTCTGATCGTCTCGATACAGCGTTTATTATAACTTTTAAACAATATTTTGCGTCAAAGTCACATAGCTACTAACTATGAGACTTGTTTTTCCGACTACAAAAAAAGAGGTTTCTCAATTCGACCATATATAGCCATGTCTTTTTTTTTATTTGATGTGTGTCGCAGATATTTTCGTCGTTTATGGACTGATATTGATGATTCTTTTTTGTTGGAGAGAAGGTCCCTTTATCAAGGGTAGTCCCATGATAAAGGGACCAGGACCTGATGATGGTATCCCAAAGAAATCGAGGGGAACTTTTAAAAATCGCAGGGGCGACTAGTGCGTTTGTTTATTTTAAAGCACAACATTATAAAAGACGGTTAGGACCCTAACCATCTTTTTCAGTCCTATCGACTCTGGAGTCGATTTGATGATGGAGCCGAACAGCAATGGAGGGATCTCTTTGACAATTTGCCGCAGTTACATTGAGTTTACTTGATTGATTTGTATTGACCTAATGGAGTAAAATAATAAACTTTAAAAATAAACTAGTTAAGTCTGTATTTTTTTTTTTGTAAAATTACTTGTAATCATCGTCACGGTTCTATCCGAATCGTTAGACAATATGTAACAGTTCTGTATAACGAGGGCGCAATATCCTTCAGTCTGGAACGAGTACAGATTGGTAATAACTATTGAAGTGTAATGTGAAAATCATAATAGCTTATTATTTAGGTAGTGTCGCAATGAGTGGGGCGAGGCCTAGCCAATCGTGCAAGTCGACGGCTCACGGTCGTCCGCCACCCACTCGCCGGTTAAGTCCATATAAAGCATATGGGCGCTCCACTGCTCAATAATATCCATATTTATATTAGTTATTTAAAGTAACATACAATACGTTAATTAACTTTAGGATCAAAGACGCTATAAATACTGCCCGATCGTCTTCTGTGACCGCTATCTAATAAACAGTCGAGACCTGTAAGAGTGCAATTTGAAAGTCGACCGACAAAGCATTATTGACACTTCAGCAAGTGTTGGGCAACTCATTGTCAGTGTTCTTATAGGTGTCATAATTATACTACATCGTAGATCATGTTGTTTATTTTTTAATAATTTAAACGATACCACTCTCTACTTGTAATAACATAACATAAAACGTTTTAATACGCAACCTTTTATTTCATAGCTACTACCATATTTATAAAATTATTAATAAGTGCAAGGGATTCCCTTGTTTACGCATTACTAAATTATCAAATACACACATAAATTCAGTTCTGTTGTAGAACTGTCAATAGTAGAGTTGCTGGAGCCAACTTTTATTATTACGTGTATCTAAAAAAAGACTTGTAGTGTTTTATGTTGGATATTAGTTTTGACTGTCAAATCGGTCTTTAGGCAAATCATATAAGGGTGCATTTACACTAAACGAGCGAATGCTCTTTCTATCCCAGTTCTATAAAATTCATTAACAGACATAGATGTCTGTTCACCACTGAAAGAATTGTCGTTGTTTTAGATGCGATAAAAACATTCTTAGAATATTCTATGCGCAAACATTTATGTTTCCAGTAAAATATTGCGAAATAATGCTCTTGTTCTTGCTCTAGCTCTTTGTTCGCTTGATGTAAACGCTGAAAACGAGTATTCGTTTACACTTTACACTAAAAGATCACGAAAGAATGCTATTTTTTAAGCTCTATGTTCGTTAAGTCTAAATGCACCCTAATATGTATCTCGTTCGTTATAATAACATTTATTTGGGATCTAAATAATTAATAACACAACAATACTTATTATTGTTTAAGTTTGTGCTTGTTTTTCGAATCACCTGTCATTTTTACTATCATAAGCTTTGAAGCAGATAATATAAAAACGTTTTAATAATAGTATCAGCAAAATGAAAGGCTGATTAAACGTCAGATGAGACTTCCGAGACGCGGTAGAAGCGGTCCTTCTCATTAAAAGGCGGATTGTGTCGAACAACAATGCGTCATTACCTTCCCTAGGCTAGCGGATTCTCGCGATCTCCGCAAACTTTATACAAATAATTACCAACGCCTGCTAGTGAAAGCATACCTTGTAAGTGGTTAAATAAGTTACGAAGGAGAATCAGTGTTTGATAAATAAACAATATTGTTATTGATGTTGTTTAAGATTAAGTGCGGTGTAGCAGTGTATGTTTAAGGTAAGATTTAAAGGGTTCCTCAAAGGGTAAAAAATAACTACCTATATAACTTTATTAAACAAGAGCAACCGTTACATATTTTTAATGATAAGCAATGTTAGACTGAGATTTTCGTTAAAAGGCCTACTTTCGATTAACTATACTTAGCCAAAACAAACAGAGCTAAACAAATCATCTAATAATCCTTTTTTGGAATCAGTTATGCATTTCTATTAATCCCTTTAATGTTTTTTTTTTCAATTTGATTCCCAAGTCTATTGCTATCGTCTTGTCGTCTACCTTAATATAATCTAACGCTTTCTTTGTTTTGAAGGTTGTTGAACTTGTTATCTGTAAGTGCTCTAATACTCCAAAAGACAACTTAAATTACGAAACACTAAATTTATTTTTAACTCTTAAGTTCATTACTAGTCCAATATTATCATTAACTTCGTGCCCGTTTTTTATCAGATGTAATAAATAAGATAAACTTCACACGTACCTACCTATAATTGGTTAGAATGGTAATAGATTTGTCACACTGTGCAATGTTACGTAAATGAAATATTTATAATATGTACCTCAAATATGTGTAATATGATCACGTATCCATTGTTTAATGCCAATAAACGAGTTTCAATATTAATAAAAAGAAATTATAATGATTATGTACGTTTACCTTGAAGATACACAATTTATCAAAAAATCAATAGTGTTTATCTGTGATAAATATAAGTTCTCGGGATAAGATAGAATAAAAATATGTTCTCAGATGAGATTAACAGATTTACCTATAACCTTTAATGTACTACCATACTACGTAATATAAGAAACATTTTCGCTACAATACATTAATAAAATAAAGTATTCTAGATTAGTAATGTTATATTAGAATGTACCTACCTAATTAACAATTTAAACTAAATGTTACTGAAATGAAATCTTAAATTGTTAATGAAATGAGGCTTGTATCAATAATTCTATTTAAACTCGGTGGTCATAATTATACACCTGAAACCCTACATAAACATGTTCCAAAATGAGTACAAAAAAAAAAATAGCGTAAAAATGGCAGGAATATACAATTTGTCAATTTTTAGAAGGTCCACTTACCTATAAAATAAAGTTAGCAGCTGTTAAAATTGGTTGTAACTTATAAATAAAATTTTGAATTGATTGAAGATATCGGGTTCTTTATGTCACTCAAACCTTAAATTGAAGATTTTAATATGTAAATCCGTAAAAATTAATTGAAATGTATATTTTTTGTATGTTTCTCCACAATATGTAGAGTAAATTAATTTTCTGCCCAATAATCTAAACATTTTTGTATAATAATTTTATAGTTTTAGTTAGGAAATCAAGAAAAGGAACACCCTAGCTGTGTAGTTATTCGAACATCATAAGTGAAATAATTAACTGGGAGTTAACTATCCCCTTACACCAACACTATCAGCGACCCAGCAATTTAACAAGATAAATTAGTTAGATTATTTGGGGCACATATTTTAGAGAATTTGAACGTTTCGTTCGACTCATCGTTTAAAATAGCTTTGTCAGTAAAATATGGATATCGAGAGTTTACCTTCAGTACCCCATTGTTTCATTGTGAGGGACTGTTTGTTTTGTTATTGCCATTCGTGGCCTATCACCACATGTATCATAAACCGCAACAGTTCCTTGAACTGCCTTTACGTATAACAAATCAACAGATCTGTGACCAAATTAGTCGGTCTCGGGTAGTTGGACAAGGGAGGGCGGTGTTGAGAGCGGGTGGGGCAGGACGCAAATAGCGCCGTGACCCGGCCATTGACTCGGTTTATCCTAAACCGTCCCACTACTCCAGTTAAGCCGGCAAGACGCGAGAAGCCGAGCCAATCTGCCGTGGCTCGCTATCGACGAGTGTTCCACACATTTCGGCTATCGTCATGACCCAATTTTGCTTAATGTAAATAGAGCTTTATTTGAATTTGAATATATTATAAAAGTTGTTACAACAGGAAAGTCTAATTTTAACGTTACTGCCGCTGACTACCATAAATTTGCTTTTACATAAATGCTAATTAATACTCCTACGTGTTTAATAATTCGAGCCTGTTAGTTATGTTGTTTATCGTTCCATTTAATTAGGCAGCTTTATATTAGCTGATTTTAAATGAAAAACTTTATTATACACACTGTAAATAATTGCTTAAAACTGCATTGTAATTTTCAGATAGGTATTCCAGCTTAAGTACAATTCGAAAACAATAATAATTAATGGAAAATAAACAAAATGAGAGGAAACATAATGCGGGATAAACATTTCCCCCATCATGAACAGATGTAAAAATATTACCCCGCAAACCGCAGAGGAATAAAAATAAATAAATCGTTATGGTCTATGCAAACAAAATCCATTTTATCTCTTAGTTCGTGTCACGGTTGCAACACTGCTATTAACTACTTCAACAAAAAGTTGATTTATTAGATCCCGATAAACGACTCAACATTTGTTAAGGAAAGATATTTAATGCACACGACATAATTAGACTCATCCTTTTTATAAGTCCTTCCTCATTAGTCAGTACAAAAGGCGAGGAAGGAACTACGTAATAAGGCATGGTTCATGCGTGCAATCTTTTTCAATACAGGCATACCATAACTCCTGATTATGCTAATGTAGCCATGATTCCACCGGTATCTTCCATAAATGAAGCTTGCGTTACCATTAAAAGTGGATTATGAATATGCAATCCTACGCAAAAGGTTTTAACGTTTCTCTCTTGAATATGTTCGAAATTGTATAAAATGACAAATTTAATTTAAAATATTATGTAGGTAGTTTAGAATACGTTGTAAGCGGCTAAGTGTTAATTCCACATTTAAATGGGAAAGTGAATTTGTTTATTTATTTGTTCCCCTTTCACGCTATGACCATTGTACCGATTGCTATAAAATTTCGCAGATAAAAAGGCAGAAGCCTGAATTCCTAAAATCCTATTATACTTTTTATCCCAAAAAAATCACAAAAAATCACATCACAATTCCCGAGGGAACAGCGATAAGCAACATCCACAGGGACATAGCCGCGGGCAAAAGTTAGTATTGAAAATATTTTGTTGTCTCAAATACGGAATGGAATATATCATAGGCATTAGGTAGTGATTGATAAGGAACACTGTGCGAAGTCGCTCAACGGCGACAAAGCTATTGTTATTAGCGACACGCACTGACATCGCTCGGATTCTCGACCTTCAGTAAGCAATGAACGTACTGCAACTGCGAGAAACGCTCAATCACTGCATAATTATTTCTTTATGCTCGTATCGTTGTAGTGTTCGTATTTATAAAAGGAAAGCTTCAAGTTTTCATAAATGTTGTTTTCATAATATCATTACGGCGGAGCCAAATATGACAATAATGAATGCCTGTAGTTGTGGTTTACTGCCTACAGCTCGTATTTAGACTTGCAGCCCTGCATTTCGTATGGTGTAAGAACGAACGCCCAACTTCCCACGCCATCCCTTCCTTTACTTCCTATCCCTGTTGATCCCTTATACTTTTAGCAAAGTATTTGTGGGTACACTAGTGATGTAAATGTCCAATGATTACTAAATATCATATGACTCGCCTGCTCGTTTACTCGCTATTCTAATAAAAAAAAAATATATTGAAACATCTAAAGATTTTTTTCTAATTATTTATTGCTGGTATTGGTCGTGCATAGGTGCCTACAATATTGTTGTGCTATACAGTATAGACGGAATAGAATTACAGTTCCTGCGGCGAATAGTATTGACATTGTTCAATGAAATATGATCACACTTGAAAGTTAATTAAACGTAAACTGTTACAGCTCATTGTGTGCATGCAGTTATCTGCCGCAGACTTTATTTTATCCTGTCACCAAACGCACACTTTCAACTTTGGGTTCACACGCTTTGTTCAAATACAATGACTCTCTACGTTCTTTTTGTTTTCATTCAGACGACCTTTGTTGATAATAAGCAATATCGCCATGTATACGAAAGAAACCATGTAGCGTGAGATTTTTAACATTTTATTTTACATCAAACATATTCTACTAACATCACATTTCCAAGCACCCACCCAGTCGTGAATTACATGTGCTACTTCATGACGATTACGTATTCCTAGCTTCTGTTGACTCAAGGCATTAACGATTTCTATTCATTGACTTCAGTTGACTTTGAATTTATTTTAATTGGCTCCGAAATTGTGTAATAGCTTCTTAATGCACCGTAAAACTATTTGCCGACAGACACAAGGATTTTGCAGCGCTTCCCACGTCCGTTGAATTGGTTTACGTCAATGCGGCCATCACGTCTAAAATACCCGTCCAACACGCGAGCTCGAACCGCTCAAAAAGCATGTCAATCAATTTACGTTAGATTTGTTATCATAGATTTGTACTAATAATATTGAAAACGTTACTTTTTTATTTTATAATAACATTGCAATTTATATTGCGACAATATTGACAAATGTTGATAAATTATAAAAAAAATAGTAGGTAAACGCTGCATTCTAGATCTCTTATAAACGGGGATTAAAAACACGCAAAAAAAGCAAAATATTGCAATACTTAGGTAGAGATTAGTTAGTATACATATAGGTAAGTTGTTATCGTTATTTTATTGCTCTTCTTTTTACATAATATTGACAGAAGCAGTCTCAACTTCCCTTTAACATTTAAAATGAGGGTATTTATTACTTCATTGTTGCGTCAGAGTTATGTAATTTTACGTTATGGGCACTTCGCTTGACATTAACAGTAGGGGAACGAATCGTTCACCATCTTGGGCTCCGCAATAAATCGCTTTTGGGATAAGTAAAGATTTATTTTTACACAAATAAGTAATAAAAAACGATAAGTTCAGCTGTGTTGCATACATTATTGCTAACGAAACAAACTACGCATAATTAAACCGTAATAGATCATTCGTTACTATCAAGTACCAACCTACAACCGAATCCTTTCCTAACAGTCCCATTCTTCATTAGAAATATGTATTACTCTCTAGACAAAACGCTTGGTAATGCAGCCTATCATCATGTTATGAAAACCAGGACCGGTTACAAAAATATATCAATTGAAAGCACTCGCAGCACACATGTTTAATATTATTATACATGCGTCGCCTCGCTTACAACAATTTCTGACGAGGTTATTAAATGCGATAGCAGAATAGCTAGATACTGTACTGACTATTTTATTCGATGTACGAAATATTAATTGTGATTATTTACAAAATCTTTTTCAATTATTTCTTTGTAAAACGTTAACTTTCTCATATCGTCCATATCTTGTACAAATCTCTAGAAACATCTTATATTGACATACTTCCATTTAAGATTTAATATCTCAATATGATGTACTGACTTAATAAGTACAAATTTGACCCTAACTCTTAAAAACAAACAAAAACACAATTCAACAAATAAAAACACAAGTACGTCATCTGAGGTTTTCCTTTCGGGCGTCACCTGCTCACGCGCACAGCCCGTGTAAAAATCGAATTACCGTTAGACATGTGTCATCGTGTCCTCGTTACAACTGGCAATACTCTGCCTCTACAGAACTTGTTTTTCACCTCTACCCTTTAAACCAAATTCACAAAACAAAATTTAAATTCACAAGTACTCTACTAAGCTTTTCTTACGAATCACGAAGCCGTCAGACTGTTCCTTTCCGAATTTTAAATTCAAGGAACTTATTCTAATTTCTCATTAACTTTACTAGAACATTTTCGATGTTATCAAATCGAAATTTTTCTAAAACTATTTCACCTCGATTAATCCACAACACATTTCGATAATTTTAACCATCGCATTTAGCGACAGATGTGTTTCTCATATGTCTTATTAAAGAATTGCTGAACGGTAAGCAGATGGAGTCAGTGCCAACAAAATAGCTGGACATAGCGTTATTTATTATCACGAAAGTTGGACGTGTGAATTAGTCCACCGTTGCCCAATAATATAATAACTAAGATCTAAGATTGCTCATTTGTTAAAATTTTCAACTTATTGTTAGTGTTATTGAGGTTGCACAATGGAAGTTGGTAGTTCTCGTTTCATTGATATATACTTATTTTTGCAAATTTAACGCCTAAATATTTTGTTTAATTAAATTGTGGACAAATGAATGATATTGTTACGGTATATGACAACATTATTACGAAATACAAGAAGTTTTTATCTGCTGGCTACCAAACGTGTTTTTAGTTTCAGATAATCAAGTTGTTTTAAATGAATCATATCGATTACTCAAACAAAATTTGCTCTTTGGATCTACCATTACTTGTTTGTTCTAGAAAAATGCATATCTGGTCGTTATCATCGAATATGTAAAAGATAAGTTTTTATTTTCATATCTATCAGTCGCATCCGTTTATCTCTGTCAATAAAATGTTTTGCTACTCTTATCAATAATACCCAAAGATAAAGATTTCGGACGATACACGATAAAAATATCTGTTTCATAGTAGTATTCCCATTAAAATCCGTATTAACTGCTCCTAAAAAATGTGTAGCGTAGACTGTTGATGATTCTACAATCCATTGTTTTCAGAATATATGAACAATATTCGGCGTTATCTTAAATACTCAATTAGTCATATTAAATCAATTCAACTCAGCAGTTCATAAGTTCCTTTATACAAATATGAATCTACTAATACAAATACGAGTGTAGTCCGTGGAAATTGCTTATGTTTTCACCTAATTTCGTGTAAATGTTCGAGCTCGCACGTAGTGGAAGAACATGTTAATTGCCGTCATTATTAGTAACGTATTCAACAACGAGGTCATATTAAATGTTTAATGTACGACTTCCGTCAGAACCGCAGCAAATTCCGAATATTTCACTGAGAAACATTTCTAAGAAATATGTCTGTTACAATCGTATGCAGTGCACCCGATCGCCGAACCAGTCGATGATTCAACTCGAATGACGCTAGAAACGTAATGGACTTCCAAGATAGGTAACAGACAGTCATCAGTAAAGTGTCTATCAGTAGAATAAACATAAGCACATAATATACGACATACGGCTTTTCCTTGTGTCTGTTTTAAAAAGCTATGATACATACATTAGTTATAGTACTTTGATTTTTTATACTTATGAGTGTTACGTAAATTACTTTTTCCTTATTGAACATACAGTTATTGATATTTAACACTTCATTTTTAACTCATTTGTACCTACTTATACGTTATACCTACGAATTATATAAAAATCTAATATTTATTTACTACTACGAGTAATCACTAAGAACATTTCTGGCATATTAGGTAAAATACCGACTTACTGGAATAAGTTGTACCATAGTTATACATATATTTATCGCTTTAATCTGGATTCAACTACAATTATAACCAAATTACCAGCGTAGTAACTACTCCTATTGTACTTGTTAACGTTGACAGCGTTTAATATTTAAATAGAGATGGACTTAGCAGAATCAATAAATATGTATATTCGCATGTGTATGTCAGAGGGCTACAAAAGGAAACTCTATGACAATACATTTATCACACATTTTCGTCCAGCAGGACAATACGTATGTGTGGTTGTGTAATACATGATTTGTGTGATGTGATGTACGTTGTGTGAAGCGCTTATCGCTCGGCAGGAAGTGGTTTGGTTTATTATTCGTGTCGTGCATCACACGGCTGCGTGCGCGAGCGCAGGCGACCGAGCTCCAGGAGAATTTCTAAGCGCTATCCAGATATGACACTAACGGGACAACGATATTATCTCTAATTAACAACACTTCTACATATCAAACCGTGGACTCATAAGGAATGCTTTGACTTACCAACGCCGGCTATTTACTTAATCATTTAGCTTCTATGTTAATGAGATTTTAACAATGCTAGTATGATGTGAACAATGCATAATAAATAATTACAGAAAATAGCATCCTTTGTAACACAAAGAAAACAATATTCCTTGAAAAACTATTTTTTTATCATTATCTTTTATGCGTTATCGCCAATCATTAAGTAATGGTCGTTGATAATTATTAATTTGTATGAAATGAACAGTTTTATCTTTAAAAAAGATTTCCTGAGTGTACTTAATCATTAGCGATAAATAAATAATAGCTCTTTGTTGTAGGCGTGTTGGTCTTTTACAATGATATCATAATATCGATGATATCTAGAATTACCTGCATGTCGAAAAAAAAAACATTAATTAATTTGAATTAATATTATAAATACAACTCTCTTTATTACACTGTTTAAAAATGTATACGTAAACTATTCTGTCAGTATCGTCACTATGACTAATCAAAACTAAAAAAAAAATGTAAAAGTGAAATTTAAAGAATTTAATATGTTGCAATATTAACACCTCCATTGTAAACAGTTTTCGTCCTTGTAGTCTCCTAGAACAGGTTTGACGACAGGCTGCAATAGCAGGTCACCACCTCGCATTACTGTGCCAAACACCCGCTGATCCGTGAAAATCCGCCTACTCGCATAACTCTTTGATTTTTATCAACAACACGCTCGCTACCTGAAATTATGATTATGCCTCACCGTCGCATGTAAGCAATAATGCTGCCCACGGTGTACTCTCACGAACAGAGCCCGCTCTTACTAGGTATAAATAACTTTTTTTCTTTTATTTAAATGTA
>DVWM01000155.1:0-13160 GCA_018235105.1 Junonia coenia | reverse complement strand
AATAACCTGTAAATATTGACTGGTTGGTAGGTTCGTGCCTAAATAAACAAAAGTGCGCTCTTTGAAAGTGTATTTCTGTGTGCTAGCACATTTTTTGATTACACTTCAGCCATTATATTACTATTATGTGTTAAAATATGTAACCAGTGCAGATACGGACTCAGATAAAGTAGCAGTTACAACACCTTTAAAGCGTTGTCGCTCCCACACGATGTCAGCCTATCATTGCCTCGTCATCGACGTTGTACATCCATGTTACTGTCGTCGACTTGTCGAGAGCGACAATGACTTAAAGCCTGTCCATTTTGTGTACCACTTGCGAAATTCGAAACTTCATGCAAAGCACATTCTAGACAATAGAAAAATAAATCTTATTCCATATCCCACCCATAACAACCGACAGCTGCAGTATTCCCTGTCTTTCCTCTTTTTATTCCGACATTTCAATTCTGACAAAGCTTCGTCGTTTTAGTCGGCGTTGAAGGTGATCGAACTCGTTTAAAAAGAATGTCTCTCAGATATTTTTGTGGGGACGAGAATAATTCGATTAAATTTTGTCGACCACGGCGCGGTTTTGTACACTCCTTTTTTTAACAACTTTTATACGTGATGGTTCAAAGAGTCTATCGTAATTTTTACAGGCATGGACACGAATCATTTTCACCATAATAAATAAATAGGTATATAAATTAGAATAAAATTTTAGTGTGTCTTAAATTTTATTTTTATTTCTAAACGAATAAAATATAAGAATGTACCTCCTTGTTTAGTGAATTAAAATAAATCCATGTCATGTGTCTTAAATACTATAAACTAAAGAAATGACCCACTTATTTTGTAATAAAATAAACGGAAAAATACCGATTGCTGGTAAAAGTATTTTCTATAAACTTAATTTAAAACATCAAAATTAAGAAGAAAAAATAAAAGACTGCTGGGTACAGCTAGTTTTCTCCGGTGCGAACCGTGAAATGCGATTCAAAGCTCCTGCTACAGAAATAATTGCGAAGCTAAGAAATGACCTCAAATTTTTTACATATTTTATTCTGTTATATTTCGCTAAAGTCTCGTTATGGATTACTGCAATTTTGGATAAATATATTATTGTATGATAAAAATAATTGAGCAATAATTTAAACACAGACAGACCACAGTGACCATCTTCTCGATACCGCTATAGTATAAACTCGAATCCTAGCCACAACGGGAAATGCCTGTCGTCATCCATCCACATAACCCGCTCTTCACCACAGTTTCCGGTACAACAGTTTCGATACGCTGGGATCGCCTCAAACAGAATCAGAATAGTTAAATAACAAAAAGAAATAGAGTAATACAACCGCTTCAACAAACTGTTTCAAATTCCCACACGAACGTTAACGTTTGAATTGTGTTCTCTATACCTATATTAAAATTACCATCAGCGGTTCCGCCAAAACATTCTGTGTCAAAACTATTGGTAGTATTTGCCATGTCGGTTGCTAAGTGAAACTCTTAACAGAATCTTTTATCCTCTTTAATGCGAGCCGTTTCGGCTCTTGTTCGGGATCTTACTGTGACAGCTATTATAATTCTCTGTGAATATTGAAGCATACAAAGACGGCTTTGTAGTCTGTATAAATATTTATGAGTAAGTGCCTATTTTCTACACATGTGGACAGTCTGATATGGACGATGCCGTCGTCCTAATTAGACAATAAGTGAAGATTTGTTCAAATAATATCAATATAAGCCAATCGTGATATGAATGATTATGAAATATTTACATATTTTTGTATTTATTTATTTTGTCAACATTGCTAAAAGTATTGTCTTATTTTTATAAGGAAATTCAGTTTAATGTTATATAACGATAAATACTAGAACGATAGTAATCCTACTTTCTCTTAACTAGTTTCTTAAGGCCACTTCAAGAAAGTAAAACCCCGCTATGTTGGCGCTCGACGACTCGCCCCGTGTCCTGTTGACATACAAATTGTTATGATAAATTATTCTGGGATGCGGAGTACCCACTCTTTTATTTTTACTAGTAATTTCAACGTCTGGCTAAGGCAAATCGTAGATACACCTACTCGTATATGTTGAATTAATCATTTCGTTATTCGTTACAAGTAGTTATCAATATTTTACGATAGCTGTAAACTGTAAAGCTATCATCAGAAGAGAGGCATCCCTAATGGAACTTCATCTCCTACATTATTCATTATAATTCAATAACTGTTTAATGTCACGCGGATCAAAGAACAAGTTAAGGTTATACAGTGTTTATGACGAAGACGAGACATGCCGACCCAAATAGTTTGTTCACTGCTTGTGGCACACGGGAATGGTAAGCTTAAACTAGCTACTGTTTATATTTTCTCTTTTAAGTTGGCCTTTGTTTTCATATTGTTTTGTCCACGTGTTTCTTTTTGTAATGTCATACTATTAAAAAGTGTAATGCAATTTTAAATAACTTGTTTCAAAAAAAAAAGAATTTAAAATCCTAGTAAAAGTTACACACACGCTCAAAGATTTACACATTTTACGACCGAGAACATTCAATAGGAACAACAAAGCTTCGCGGAAACGACATGTTTAAGTGCAGCATAAAATCTGCTAACACGCATTTCCTTCAACTGTATACAAGGTTGACACACTTTTGGGACGTTCGGCCTGAGACGACGTCGACGACGTCACGTTTCCCATGTTAGGAGTTGTTTATTGAAGTCATGATGTGACCTTAACATTGTATTTTACGATTGTCTCGTCATTGGTCCAAGCACTGACATTTCAATAGAGAAGGTGAGCGGAGGTCGTAGCGTGAGTTAGGGCACGATGTTATATTGCACATCCATCTGTTTCGACAAACTCAAGATCTGCCATCATGGAGTACTGTCACTATCAGATTTTTCGCCTAAGTTTTTACATATTCTATTTATTGGTAAATTTATTCAGAAACACATAATATATGGATAAAAGAAGTCAATTAAAACTGAAACCCGAAGTACCACCATTAAATTTACAAATAAACAGTAACACTACATCCCTTACTCGGTGCTAAAGGAAAACTTCTTGAGGAATGCCGAGGAAAATCAGAGGCATGTACCCAATCGCATATCCGCAGTGGAGCAGCGTCCCGGATTGAATCCCGCATCCTACTCCCTAATAGGAGAAGAAGCCTTTTCCTAGCGATGGAGTATTTACAAGCAAGTACTTTACTTTTACTTTTTTCGCTAAACTACACACTGATCGACGACTGTATAAAAAATTGAGGTTCTATTACTTTCTTTCAATGTCGAACACGTCATTAGGTGCTTTATTTACACCATGCATAACGTTATGGCTAAACGATTAGTTCTATTTAACTCGATTCTGTAGTCAGTTGAATTTCTCGAATTGCACTCGGAAGCCTATCGGCGTTGGTGTTGACTTAAATTTGCATCTAGTATTTTCTAGTCGTTACGTCGATTGTAGGTACTCACGATTTAACGCTGGTATTAATGCATTATTCAGAGGGGTTTTCATTAGGCTGTCGCTATCGGTGCGGAGAATCGCGCTCTCGTTAAAATGTACGGATGGCATGACGGCTGCTCGTATTGGGAGCACTAAATGGTCACTGTACTATACAGTACTAAATTCCAAAATCTCGACTTCTATTTGCATATGCGTTCCTGTATTTTACTACCGTTCATTGTAATCTTCTTCCGCAATATATTTTAGTCATACATTATTCCACGTGCTTTGTATTTTAATGTGCTTGCTACTATGGCAAAGTAATAAACATTAATTTCAAGAGAAGCTTTAAAACTGTAAACCAATTTATTTCTGAACCTATCAATAATAATGCTACGAATAAGAAACTAAACGTATGCATGATTTAATATATCTCGAATTATTTTCTAATAATTTATTTATTAAATTCAAATAAACTTGTTATATAAGGCTTTATTAAGAGTGTCATTAACCAAGTAAAGAGAGTCATTATGGACCCTGTTTGCAGTTAAACCAGTTCAAGAATACTTGTGTGGTAAACTCGGATGAAATGGACAGGTTTATCGACACATGCGTTGCGACCTCGCGGATACAGTATACTTTCCTCATTAATGAGTACTCATTTCCCCCTTACGCTGTCCTGATTTCCTAATTTTTGATAAGCTTATACCTGTAAAACTTATAAGTAAACGTACGGAACTACTGACGGACGTACAATTTACAAATATGTTTTCAATTCGTAATTTTACTGCAATACTTCATATACAAAACACGAGTTATATATTTCTCTCATTTCATTTACATGTAAAACTGTAATCTGTTTTAAATATTATTGCGAGTAATAAAACGAGTGAATAAATTACGGTCAGGCTGGAAGAGTAATTAAGTTTTAATAGGAATCACGTGTCTCGCTTTAAAGCTAAATACGAGACTGGAAATAGACAAAAGCGTGGGATTCAATTATTGGATACATTTCCAATTAATGGTTTCTGTTCGTTTATTGATGTAATAGTTGCAGCCGTGGGCCAAACGTGTTATATACACGCATGTTATTATCATGATCCCAAATAACAACCACGACGCATACTAACCCATGCCCTAAATATCGATTCAATATCTTCAATTGAATTTCTATGCATATTATAAACATTCATATACGAATGTGACATTTATGACCTCTATTAATGACAAGTGAAGGCGACAATTTCGATTGAGATAGTACAATTTATAGACATTACGTTTCTTCGAGTAATAATATACTGAATGTAAATGAAGTTCGTATTCAGAAAATTTTCATCAAAAACTTAAGCTATGTTGCCGACATATCCCGGAAACAGTGTGAATTTGCAAGTTTATTGATCCTAGAGAATGGTTTACGGCGCGACACTAATGTAAACAATGAGCTACACTGACCGGGTTAACCTTGAATGGCAAATGTGCGTGGAGTTTCGCCGAGGAAAAATATGTCATTGATGCAAGCAGCGTGCGTGCGCCGGATAACGGTCACAGCGAACCGAATAAGTGGTTTTACATCGTACGTGGAATGATAATGTTCAAGTCTCGTTGACACGCGATTCTCAAGTCATTTTACTATCTGACGCATTTCATGGTCCCACTTTCTAACCTTGCATATTTAAAACGCGAGTAAAAGTTCCTACTTGCTAGACGCAGGTCAATGTCCTGTTATCAATTGGAAAAAAATATGTAATATTTTTTTTTATTTAACTGATATTTAAGCCCTTTCAATGGTTTAGAAATACATTATATATGTAATACAAAAAAAATAAAGGCATTACATTCAAAATATAATTGCGAATAATCTTTATAATAAAATCTAATGACTGCATTATTATCTTAAAAAGATTTCAATATTTCCCACCCCGCACAATCACTGCAATGAGCACAGCATGCAAATTTCTTATAACCATTAAACTCCGTTATACCAATATTTACCTATAGAGCAGACTCGTAAAATAAAGAAAGGTTCATAATAATCGAGAACGGGAAATCCGATTACGCCGCAGGCGCGCAACCTCAGGTTAGTATGATTGGGATGATGCACTTTGTAATTACAATCACGTAAAATACACGTCCAGAAATATTCCTCCAGCTTGCTCTTTTCCGTGAGTAAAAAACTTGAACGTCAATATGTGGAAAGTTCTCCTAAACAAGTTCTTGAGATCCTGTCTCTGGTACAAAAAGCAAAGGCTGGTATTTGAACAGTCGATGTACGTATAAGAAATTTTATTGTATGTATATAATCATACACTGTGTGGATTTGAAGTTCCCTTTCAAGATATGTCAGTTGCTTTCTCCGGTGGATGCTACTGCGAAGAGAACGATACATGCACTCTTCCTTTCTACGTCGCCAGTGTATACGAACTTATAAATCTTTTAATGAACAACGCATGCCAATTCGAAATGAAAATTGTAAAATTATTGGCACCATTTATTTCATTCGTGGTAAATGAAAAAACGAAATACGAACAGTTATTTATTAGTGCAGTTTATCATATCGCGAGGTAATAGTACAAAATAAGATTAACAATTTTCTCACGTCCGCAAGATCGAGTTAGGCGACGACAACCTGTGCAAAAAGTAAGAATGAAAATCTAATAGAGTTTGTGGCAAGCTGGTTATTTTTTCTACTTTTTAGTTTCTTTAACGAAGAAGAAAGCTACAACGCTTGCGAATGAAGGCGAAACAACCTTACATTACTATAATAACTCCGACCCGCCCTTTTGTCATTATTCTCGCACTTTTCAATGGTATCTAAAGGAACTAAACACGGAGCAAAATGAACACAGTATTTCCTATTTCGTTTCAAGTTTATTTCGAGTTTAGTTAAAAATCACATATCTACCTAACTGAAATTATAATAAGACAAAAAAATCTAAATTACCTATACATTAGTTAATCCGTGTCTGTCTTACAATTACAAATTAACACATCAAATGAAAACGATAATATCGTGACGTGATGCTATTACAGCAATTTAACATAATTAAGATCCGCATTATTAATGAGAATACAATGAACTTATTAGCAGACGGTACGCCTGGTGTGATAGCGACGCGTCATAAAACGAATGCGAGTAGAACAGACGCGGCGATCATTGAGAATGATAGAAGGGAAATTCAAAGATTATTGTCTTGTGATTACACCTTAGATGACCGACCACCTTCTTTTTATCGTCGACACGGAATTGGCTTTCAATGACTGTAATAACTAATTCACGTTTCTACGATTATAGTAAAATCTTTATATCTTTTGAAATTGATTATACATGATCGTAGATTTGTGAGTTTCATGATCGTTCTATCTTATAACATGCCTTTTCTTCATATCGTGTAAGTTATGTCGCTCTAACCTAACTTTTCTTAATGCGTCCGTTTTTATGAATCATGAAAGAAAATGCAAAAAATGACCCAAAAATATAAAATATAGTACTGAATATACTTAGTATGTTATGTGTTGAAAAATAAATTAATATACCCTAATGTTATTAAAAACCGTTGCTACGATTTATTATAAAAGGGATTAAAAATTTATTATAGTAATAAAATATATCCATTCATAGCCCGCAGACGATTGTGTGTGTTACGTAATTACAATATCCTTCGTAGAACTATAAGAAACGATTGCCTATCCCTTATGTGGAAGTGTTCCTGTTCGTATGTGTACCATGTTTAGTAATTACTTTTGCGGCCGATGACTTCATTCGATCAATGAGGCGACTGAGCTAAACAAGACGCCAATCGCTGGACTGCTTCTGCGTTCAGTTATTATAGTCAGGGACACTTATAAAAGATGATTATACTTAGCTTAGTTGTACAAATAGATAGTTTCTATTCTTAGATATATTATTTTTACAAATGAAAACCTACATTGCTTGCGTTTAAGCAGTTAGCACGCGAACAGTACTAATAGATTATTCACCTAGCTAACAATTTACGGCGCCGGCGTTATCTTAATGCATTGATTTTAATGCCGCGCTAATAGTTTTTCGATTTACCCTTGCGATAGGATGCTGGGTAAATCCGTTTGGTTTAGTGGCAGTATCGCGCGTAGAATCGTAACTTCTTCCCACATAATTGGCGTGTGGGCGCGGCGCTGGCGTTATCCCGATCGCCGCCCACCGACGACGAGCGACGCCCGATTAGATAGATAGGCCCTGCCTGCGACCCATTGACACCTCCCAATACTGTATCTTTGCCATCTAGTTCAGATCTATGCTGTATCAGATATCAGATATAAAATATTCCTTGAAATTAACTTTATAACACGGTTACCGATTCTTTGCATCTTGTTATGAAAGTTTTGTTCTTATATATAACTATGGCGTTTGTTCTCGTATATTTATTTAGAGATTTTGATTATCCACAGTTTTGAATGTTGAACAATAACAATGCTTAACAGTATTCAATAGTCACGCCCGATTGCAAATATCCGTATTAGATAGTCATCGGCAGAAGGAGTAGTCGCTTTTGCCCCCGATGACCTTTCAGGATTGGACACGTCGCTAGCGACAATACCAGCTCGGAAGTTACTCTCATTAGTGATAAGAGATAATATTGGGTAATGTTAATTAAATCAAATTAAAGTACGCGGGATCTCTTCATTAATCGTATGTCGTTTTCTGGACACATTTCTGCGTCTACGCATTAAATATAAATTTTACTGTACATCACAATTAATTGTTTAATGAGTGGTTGATCTTACTCAAACGTATTAATCATTATTGATGATAGACTTGTACGGCCATTCCGACAAGATAAATACTCATAATGAATTACGAGTATAGACCGTTACGTTATTTTAATAGTTCCACTTCGCTCAGCCGAATTTGCTTCTCGGTGTAAATAAATTATTAAAAATGAATTCAGCTACATAATTACAATTTAATATTGTTTTGTTAACTCGTTAATTAAAAAATGGTACGTATCTCTACGAATCGTTTGAAAAATCAACCTTCAATTGTATCTTAAAGATTTCAATATTGTAGTCGTTCAATTGTATTGTTCAAGACATTAATTGTTTTTGTCCATTTAAGACTGTAACTATCCAGTTTTCATTATTTCTACAAATCTACTGTTGTAATATTGTACGTGTGAGGCCTCTAAAAGCATTCCACAAATTATTCGATCTTGCACTTTCACGTTAGCACAGTAATAGCCCGAAGGGCGGCCAGCAACTGCTGTAAGTATTCAATATTTGTTGAAAATGCTCGAGACTTCCTATATTCATAGCCAGCAGGCACAATGCATTTAACTGGTTCAATGAGTTTATGTAATTCTAGTGATTATTATCGGCTAGTTTCATTTTACAACGGAAAGATATCTATAATTTATGATTATTAATTTTATGTTTTTATTGAGATTTGTATGCTTTATCATTTACAAATCATTCATTTTATCATACAATTACACATTTTATAAAATAATGTAATATTGTACATAGGTATATTTAAAAATTATAAATTCATAATTTGACTGATATCAGTTTTTCCTAATAATGCATTAAAAGTAATATCTATTACAACGTTTGTTAAGAGTTAGATACGAGTAGATGTTCTGATAAAATCGCACGGCTGATGCTCAAGTTAATGTAGAGATAAACTAAACTAAGGAGGTATTATCGACGTCTCCGCAAATAGCCACTACAGCTGTTCTAGTAGTCGATAGCGTTATGTACATTGTTACATCGACAACAGCTTTTTTTATAAGGTAAAAATGTACGGTATTTATAGATTATGTATGTATATTGTAATATAAGATAGCGGCGCGCTCTGCAAATGACATTCCACCTTCATACCAAACTAAATTGGCTTGCTGCTGATTTAGGTCACATACTGGTTGCCAAGCAATAGAAGTATGAAGTGTAAAGATGTTAGTTTCACCGCAAGTAATCTTAGGGGTACATAAGAAGCTCTTGACTAATTCACGGATCGTGCGTTTCAGGCTGCGGTCACGCGCTGCCACAACCAAATTCCGCTACTGAACGTGCAATAACCCTGCGCCTACGATCTTTTTCCTAAATACGAGTACAAAAGCAAAACAACGCTTTAAAATGAACGTTCATTTAATTTGGATTGAACATTATCAAACTTGATATTTTTCCGTTTTCAACTAAGCTATAGATAACTAAATGGTCACAGTAAAATTTTTATCCCAATTTACGAATACCTACATTTGTAAATCCAACTTTGAATGTAAATTACGCGGATAAAACACAAATAAATTTATCCCCGACCCCCGTTCCTACTAGTTATTTTAACGAAGCCTCGGAACCTTTAATTACATCGGCGTCAAGAATAGTTATCATTACTGTAACTGGAAAATCAATTACCTATTCAATGAACTGCAACTTCTAATTAACTTCAGTACCTCTTTATTGTCTATGATCGTGCAGTTGGCACTGTATAACTCTTGGTTCTATAAAAGCTTGTAAGTCATTTCGGTCATTAATAATAGTTAATTTCAAAATAGTTTTGTAAAATTAAGTATGTACAACATTTGCCCCACATCTTAAATGGTACAATGTTGGTGATAGTCAGGATAAGATTTTAATTGGCTGCGTTACATGAAGACCTTTTATTGTGAGATTAATTAAGATTGAGAAGTCGTGACAATGCGGTACATCATTAGATCGTTAGCGATCATCTGTTTTCACTTACGGTGCAGGTAGTTTTTCGCCGGGAATGCGATCGCGACCGCGATCAGCGCCATCAATAGATCGCATTGTGCTCGTTGACGCCTGCACCGCGCGGTGCACACAGGTTGCATAATGCGTCAGCCGTGGGAGCGGCACACAACCGGGCCGTTATGCGACGCACGCCACCGATACCGTTCCATTACCGATTTTATTAGACGATTCTCGTGTATCGCTCGCAATCAATTTGAGCGTATTGCGCCCGCTTCGCTGACAACCTATCATACACCATAAAACGCTCTAAACCCTCGTTCCCTATTTAAGCTCACACGGTTTTCCGATTTACGACATAATGCAGGCCTTTGCAAATATAATTGAGTTCAGACGGCGTTATCTAGGGCAAAGATAACAATATGCCACTAATTTCATGGATTTTATCTCACGCCTATTGTAAATGATACCGAGCAATTGTACGTGATTTTGCACTATTCGGTGTGGACTAACAGGTATTTTAATCGTAATTTGTCACGGTTACAGGTGACCATTCAATTTATTAACATCCTTTGTTACACGGCTTTTATTTCAATTATTTTCTTACTTTCTTTGCCCTATATTCTCTCTTTACGAGATTTACCTATATATGCAACGATTTTTGTAAAAGTTTCGCTTTAAATATTTTTGTAACTATTTAATTATGTTATTTTTTATAGTTCTACCCTTCTGTGCTAAATCTAACTGTATTGTTTATAGTTACTATATTTCGAATATTGAAGAAAGAAAACAAACAAATGCAAAAATACCTAAATATTTCCTGGCATTATTAATAGTGGTAAGATTTTCACCTCCATGTTACAAATATAGTCAAAATAAAATTCCAAATTATTCATTTGAAGTGTGTCAACGGTGAATCATCGCACACGCCCTCGCCATCGCCAAATTAATTCAAATGTTTTTTTCACATTCTCATCTTACTTTATATGGAGTCTCAAGTATCATTCTACGTGTATAGATTTTTCCTAAAAAATCTAGGACATTTAACTGTTATATCTATTCCCATACGTTTTCTATGTACATATTAGTTAGCTTAGCGAATTTTTTCACGATAAACATTTATATTTGTAAATGTCTCGATCACGGCCGCGAGGTCAACGTACGACGAACGCGATTAGGAGATCGGCGACCCAGTTTGTTATTAAAGATTTGTTATTGTTGTTTTTACATTTCGAATTCACTTTTTATTTTGAAGCATGTTTTTAGACTAAGAAATAAACTATTGCAGTACAAAAATAAATAGAGTAGAAATCTTTAAGTAAGTTATTTATGGTTCGATGTCCAATATAAAGTCACAATTCTCAGCATAATTTTATTTTACTTGTCGTGGCGCTACGCATACTGCAAGTGATATCAGTTTTACGTAGGTTGCTATAATGCGTGCGTCGTGCACCTGCCGAACGAAATACTACAAGTTGAAATTCCCTAGACTGGTTAAGTGCGTCGTATGAAGAACAAACACTTGGCCACTTGACCACTGTCTGACTTTGCCGCTTATTTATTGTTAACTTACTTAGACGAATACTTATAAGGTTTTATTTTTGAATTTGCTGTTTATCTTGCTTTTTTATACGGAGTAAATATAAAAAAGATTTTTTTACTCTGAGCAAAAATCATTAATACGCAAAATATTACGAAATAGTTAAAAATAACAATATTTCAACTCCAACTTCAGAAGCTTAGAAGTACTCTTGAAACAGCACGTAAATATCACATAACTGTTAAGAAAGCTACTTTTTTTTTCTAAACAATTTACGAACATAATCAATCTATAAATTGATTCTCCATCGGATGTAAAAAAAGTAATTGTCAAAGCTTTTCAGATACATCCAATAGCGTCGAGACGGGTCGTTCAACTCGCCGCCGCGTAATTAAAATCCTTCATGGAAAGCGAGCCTGATGGAATCCGTCCTGACCCGCGCACGACCACTTCATGCCGCCCTTTAAACGTTACTATATAAATAAGAGCAGCTTCTCCGTAGGTCCACGACAAACAATGTGATCGATAATGTTATCATTTTCCTTTTATTTTTAACGAAGTGAAGCCTTTCTTTCATGAAAAATAAGTTGCTTTTCTTTAAATTTTAATGAATTTTTTTACCAATAATATTTACTAAAAAAATTTAAATCGTTGTAAAAATGTGGATCGTAATATTAGCCTCTTTTCAAAAATAACCTTTAGTCAATTACCATGTAATAATAATAAAAAAAGATCTTAAACTTTATTTTATGGCCGCTAATGTTACAACAATCGATAAATCAGGACATAGTTTTTCCTTGTACTCGATAGTCCGCGGAGTAGCGTGTCACTAGCGCGCGCGAACTCACGAACGCGTCACTGTTCTCACGTGACCCTCTTAATTATATCTACAACGACAATGGGGTCAATCGGATACCATTAATACACTGTTCGAAAGCGCGATGTTTCTTGTCGTGTAATTTCTTAATCCGTACTAATATTGTAAAGTGCGAGAAAATTCTACTATCTGTTGAAAATATATTTGCAGTTAACAGTTAACATTTTAATCTTGGAAAAGACAACAACTTTCAACAAAATCTTTAAAAAAGGGGTAGATGTATCTCTTTAAAAAAATAAAAAGGTAATTCAAGTCAAACTAATAAGATCCTTCAGTCATATTCCGGGGATGAGTAAATATACAAAAAATAAGCATAAATAATAAATTAAACAGATATGCCACTAACTGAACGCGCGACCTTTAATCATTTGTATGTCCTTTTAAAAATAATTAACCTCTAAAAGGTTTAAAATTTCAGTTTTTTGCTGTAGCTTTTAACTTCTTAGCTTATAAAACCTTAGTTATACAAATTATCACCAAGCAACCAAGTAATCTACGTGGGAAAATCTACGAAATAAATCAGAGGATACTATGTACATAGTACATATGTATGTAATATGTACTAATATTATAAAGAGGAATGATTTTAATTGTTTGTTTGTTTGTTTGAATTGAATAAGCTCCGAA
>DVWM01000154.1:0-13161 GCA_018235105.1 Junonia coenia | reverse complement strand
TTTTTTAGTCGGCACTAATTTCGTCGCATGATGTACGTTGGGAAATGTACGTGATGACCTTTTTTTTTGGTCGCCCCTCAAGAAAATTGTGCCTTTTACTTTTATTTTATCGGTAATTTTACCTATTTTTGCATTTTTTTGGTTGGTGCATATTTCGGGTATTTTTCGTGCATATAATGACCATTTTATGTTGCATATAATCCGGTTTCTAGTAATTACTATATTGAAATGTTTGCATTCGCTCGCGTCTTCGCATAGATAAAAGTAGTACATTACACAATGTAAGTATTTTACCTGCAGTCCTGCACAGGTATATTATACCAACATACCTACTAAATTAGATGGTTTAGTGCGATGACCAAATCAGAAAGTACCTTAAATAGGGTCAGAGTTAATCAACCGACTTGGTTTTACTGGATCTCACGACTTTTTGTGGTAGAAGAAATACGGTTCGAGACTTTATTTTACAAGTTTTTACAACTTTTGTTTTTGATTGCATCTTATTTACGGCACTGGGCTACAACGATGTGGATGTTATTAACCGCTATAGGTAATAAAACGCTATTCTCTCGGCAACATCTCGTTTTCTCCAAATAAAAAAAATCTATTAATAATTTGCTTTTTTTAACTTAAGGAACTTGTAAACATTCCAGACAAATTTTTTACTATAGGTAAGAAAACATATCTGATTTCTAGTAATCTAGGTACTTCCTGAGTAACAAATAAATAATTTCCGTTAGCGTGTACAGCAAAATGTCTAGCTCCTCAATAGCTTGACATTGAACCTATAAATGAAGAATTTTTAAAAGGGATCGAATCACGTTTTAGCTTTAATTACGTAGTTAACGGTAATGGAAACTTGTGGCTGTCGTCCACCGACCACGATGTGCAAAGCGATGTTAAAAACTAAACAAAAACATTGTAAACATGGCTTTTATAGCAATTACAGGCGTTAAATTCCAACATTAACAGCAGTATTTTTTGAAAGATTTACTTAGATTTAATTTACTAACAGATTTCCGAAAGACATTTTAAAGTAGATAATTTTAAATAACATGATTTGGCTATGTTTAGTTTTTTTGTTGTATTTTTTACACACGAGCTTATTAAGAAAGGAATCTTGTTCTTCGTCTGCCAAGTCTCTGCGAAGTTTCTAGGTCCCAGAAATATTGATAAGGCACTATATCATGATTTTGTAGCGATATCACCATATAACAGTAAGTATATAGTTGCACGGAAGGTGATAACTTTTTATGTATACAATTTAGTTTAAAGCAACATTATAGCATTATATATTATGCGTAGTTTTCAATGTGCATTAGCACCTTGATTCTTCAAGTGCACGTGTGGCGACGATCGATGGCCGCTGCAAGGCCGAGGCTGCACCTGCTAAACTCATTATCTCGTAATGTTGGGGTCAGGACATTAAAGGATAGATAATTAGAAAAGAAAACTTGTGAAAAATCTTGTCTTAGATTTTCGCGATTGTTACACATTTGAATAAAACTACTTTAAACGGATTTAAATCGCGTATATTAATTATTTTTATCATCCCGACGTTTCGAGCACTTTACAGCGTTCGTGGTCACGGGTAGACTCAGATGACATTCGTCTATTTGAAGTTTCGTTTATTTACCTTTTACCAATATCAGTATTCAGTATAGATATAGACCACAGTTGATAACTTAAACTTACCCTTCTTTGATGGAAATTCCTCCCCCCGTTCCAGTCACCCATCCTAAGTGATAGAACTGATTGCAGAGCTCAGGTATCAAGTTCCGGGGATGTTCCTGCATAATATTTATTTTTTATAAGCAACAACAGTTCTTCCTTTACTGAATAGTGTCTTTAAAAAAACGTTTAACACTAATATTTTCTTATAAATATAGCAATAATATTCACAAACATATGTATATTCTATTTCAGTACTATCAAAATAAATGCCTACCCTATCATTTTGTGGTGAAAATAAATATTGTTTACATTTTATTCTATACAAATTGTTTAATTGTATTTCACAAAAATTATTGGGTATTTTAATAAATAAAATATTAACTTACGGGTCCGAATTCCGTCATTGTAACTTGTTCATCTAATTCTTGTGTATTTAACTGCGAAATTAGATTTAAATGTTATAAGTTACAACTATTATGTTATCACTGCGTTGTTGAACTTAACCGATAAGGCTTATCAAATCAATTTGTACAGTATTTTTATAGTATTTTACATTGAGACTATCAAAACACCGAACTTGCAGTTGACATGACAGCTGATAGCTTGTTGTCAAAAATACCGACAATTGGCCAACATTACAAATTAAAAAAATTGTGAAGTAACGATTTTCTAATCGTTTAGCGAATAAAATAATCGATTAGATAGGAATTAGATATTTCTTCGAAGCTAAATATGTAATGTTTATTTAGCATAAAAAACATCATTATATTTATGTATGACTTTAATGAAAAGTTTATTTATTAAAAGTTTAAGTTATTACAAAGAATTTTAAAATATTTGGCAGAATAATATCGAATGAGTTCCATGAATGAATTAGACATAGACATTTTGTTTTATTTTTCTTAAATTTACTATAAGTCACTTTTTCAAACTAGCATGACAAAATTTTAGATGTAGAAAATAGCAAATAAAAAGTTTCAGATCACAAACCATAATTTATTAGCAAAAATATAATAATAAAAAACTTTGGGAAAGTTAAGCGAATTACAAATATCAATAGTTATTCATAATTTTAATTTATAAAAATTATAATTGCCGCTTACACTGATTGAGCAAATACAGGTACGAAGTATTTGTATTAATTAAAAATATATAGTCTAGGAGCAACTCCCACAAAAGGTAATTGAATATAAAAAGTCGTAATAAAGAAAATCCCGAATGCTATATTTTTTCTCAAATTTTAGCACCGATAGAAATGCAAAGTTTTTGAAACTAAAAATGCACGACATACCAGAATGTCTTAGTCGGCGTTACAAAGCGTTAGACGAATTTATCAAAGAATTAAATACTTTTGAACCATGTCCTAGCACTGAATACTCAGATCCAAGTATTACATTGTTATGTAACTTCTGGGATATACTCAAGGAGGACCCTGACGTGAATTTGTCGGTAAGCATTTTTTCGGATATTTACTGATAAAATATCAGAGAAACGGATTGATTTGTTGGCGCAGTAGTCACAACGACAGGTTTGAGTGCTAATGGTCGTAGAATCTATCCCGCTTATGATATGTTTATATTTTTAACCACGGCATAGATCGTAATATTTTTTTTGGCCAGTGTTGTTTGTATATTCAATGACCCAAATGACTTAAATAAATAATTACCGTTTTATTTTTTTGCTTAATTATTTTTTTGCTAAAATAATTAATTTTTTGCTATTAAAAAAAAGATCATAAAGAAAAACTGATAGATATTGGGTCATAAACAAGCTCCAACTTTTATTTGTTACCACGAAAATTTATGATATTGCCCAATAACAAAAACAGTTTTGAATAAAAACTGAACCGTTGAAATGTTTTATTTCATATATTTATTAGCAAGCCGTTCAGCAACGCATGTGCGTAAACACAAAGAGGAGTTGTGTGTTTGGACCGCAGCATATCAGTTGCTATATGGCGGGGTGTTGTAAAAAGAATGATGACAAAAAACAAGAAACCCCTAATAAAGCTAAACCGTAAGTTTAATTGAACAAACTGATTTTCAAAAATATGGTTAGTTACATTGGAATAAAATAGGGCACGAAAATGCAATGACAGTTAAAAATAAATAAAGGAAGACTTGGTTTACTCTCAAGTCTTAACCTATAATATATATAGCAAGGTTATCAATTCCCTAAATATTATTTAATCTTTGTAGTGTATGTAGCAAACCAAGCAGTGATAGTTCAGACAAGCCTAAATGCCGTATGCGTAAATCTACATCATCGAGTGGTCCCGGTGATGATTTGCCATTAAATAAAGTTCTTTGTAACTTAAAAGAGGTAACAGTAAATAATTGGTAGTATTACTTTAAAATTCCCGTATTTAAGTTGCCTTTAGACTTTCAACAATGAGTTAATTTGAGTTAGAGATAGAATTAAGCTATCGATGGTAAGTGAATTTAAGTGGTATGAATTCCCGAATTTCCCATTCCCCTTTCTTTTCGTGAAGATTCTCTTCCTTGATAATTCAATTTGAGTCCAAAATAACTGTCTATTTGAATGTTAAACATTTTTAAAATACTATCGATTTTGCATGTATAGAGTAGACTAGAAGAAGTTGGCGTCAAAAACTAATATTAAAAAAATAAACCACGACTTAAAATTTTTCATTTAAAAGGCTGCTTCGTTTGAGAAGAAGTGTCAGTCGAAAGTGAACGAGCTGCTGGAAACGCAAACGCAACTGCAAGAGCAGATACAAGTTCTGGAACAAAAGGAGAAAGACGGCGTTCAGTTGCTGAAGCAAGCCGATTGCATGTGGTCTTGTATGGAGGAAACTTATAAGAAGAAGATAGCTGAGTCTTTGGAACGACAGAAGGACTTAATGAAGCAGGTGTGATATCAAACAATATGTATGTTGTAAACATCATCAAGTTCATAGCTCTAATTTTTTTTCAAAAAATTTTAATGTAATAAAAGTATCTTCATTCCCATTTCACATTAAATCGTTTTGCTTTCAAGACCAACATACTTGAGATGAAAAAAAAACACCATTTACTCGATTTTGTTAACAATGTTGGTTTGGCTGATGTTGGTCTTAAAACCTCAATTATACTAGGTATAGCTTTATTGAATAAGAAACCTGAATTAACAAATTACATTTAATCTGCAAATCAACCAAATAATTTTAGCTCAAAGAAGTGGAAGCCAGTAATGCAAAATGGCGTAAAAACAAAAAAGATTTGGAATTTCAAATGGATAACGTCAACAAATGTCACCAAGAAATAACGGAGAAGATAAACCAAAAGACTAGTGATATTAAATGTATTGACATCGAAATTGATAATTTTAAGAAACGTATAGAAAGTAATAAAAAAGATTTGGAAACGGTAAAGAAGTCGTTTAATACGAAGAAGCAAGCTTCGGATGTAAGTTTATAAACTTATCACTGATATAGTTAAAGTTTTTGTTTGATTTTGTTTCTCATTAACTTTTACTTGCATTTTCGCTCACGATAGTGCTTACAGTGTCCTTCCGAGTTGCTACTTGATTTTATTAAATTAGTAAACATTCTTACAAAATAATATTTTTAAGACAAAAGTTGCTAATTTGACGATAGAAGTAAAAAGGTTGGAAAAGCTTTTGAGAGAAGAACAAAGGGACAAAAGGTTAAAAGAGCAAGAAGGTACTAAGTACATAAAAGAAGCTAGGGAAGACTTACAGAAACTGTGTAAAGTATTGATGCAAAAGAAACTCGAAAATGAGGATATGAGAGCAGAGGTTAGTTAGAATTCTTAATAGTTCAATTTGAATAATATTTGTACATATAGATTAGGTAGCCTAAGTTTCACAGAATAATATGATTTTTCTGAATTACGGATGTTTATAGGGCGATGCGTTACTAGAAGAAATTGACATGTTGAAACAAAACTACGATCAATGCAAAGATAAATGCAAAAACAAACAAGAATCAATTAATGAAGAAATTAAAACTCTTGACAAGGAGATAGCTGAATTTAAAGTGAAATGTATAAAATGTCATGAATGCACCGATACTATAGATGTTAGAAAGTTTTGTACGGATTGTCCAAGATGTATTGACGAAAGAGATTGTCTGTATGAAGGTAGTCATTGCAGCCCAGATACCGCAATGGATTGTGTATGTACAACTGTGAAACAGAAATTTTTGGACAACGTCTTTGATAATATGTACACAGTATTGGAAAGACAAGTCAAATCGGGTCCAGGGAAAGCCGTGGCAGACGCAGTTTTAAACTGTTTGAAGAAAAGCAGAAATGGCAAGTTGAATGCAGAGACAAGAAAGATTTTACAGGATTTCATTTTGGCAACTGTGAAGAAGAATTTGAATTTGACAATTGTAGGAGGAGCTGTTAAGACGAGATGTGAGGTAGGAATACATTTTTGCATATTGACTTTGATTATTAAGTGGATAATGTATGTAGGTATATTTTTATTTTAAATTATGTTTCTACAGATGGATGCGGAAACTTACAAGCAGCTAATGCTTTGTCTTAAACAAGTTAAAGTAACAAAACCGGTGAAAGTAGACCAAGGAACTGAATCTAAAAAGGTATTTGTCTTATATTTAGAAATTATCGTTTAAGGGTTATATTAATAAAAATGCCTATGTTCAAGGTGTCAGAAATGTCTTCATATTATTATAT
The DNA here is from genome assembly GCA_018235105.1 of Junonia coenia. NCBI lineage: Eukaryota > Metazoa > Arthropoda > Insecta > Lepidoptera > Nymphalidae > Junonia > Junonia coenia. Next base: position 6,823 of record DVWM01000154.1, on the reverse strand, counting down.
ATCACATGTTGAAAGAACTAATGTTGCCTATATTTTCCACCTGGTTAATTATACGTCAAAGTATGGCCAAAGATCCGAGATTTCTTAAATAGTTTCATTTAATTAACCGATGCGGGTTTATTTTTCTAATCCCGGATTTTAGACCAATACCCTTGATCCTCAATTACAGACTAGGTGTTCCAAACAGTTGAGTAACTTGGCTTTGGTACTGCACTTAATACCTTTTACCTAAATATATTTTAGGAACCATGTCGACGTTGGGGCGGTACAAGCGAATGTAACTGTCCAAAGGGACCGAAAGAATGTATTTGTACCCATAGAGCTCCACAACCTTCAAACGACCCTAAGACTTGTCCACCAAAAACCGAGGATAAAGAAGATACGGTAATATTGATTTATCACGAAAATGGTATTCTAATAATAGAGTTTGAAGCCGTCTACTAATTTAATAAGAGAAAATATTCGATTACGATTTCATGGGTCATTGCACTGAAATTTCAGAGACAAATCGGTTTGACAAATTGAATCTTTCATTAGAACAAACCACTACAAAAGTTATAATGAAATTTTTTTCTTTTTATTACCTACTTCGTAATTTATCAGCTCAAGAGATATTTCAAGCATAATGTTATAGATGTAAAAACGTTTCGTATTAACTTTAGCATTCAGTTATGTGTTCCGATTTCCATGCGTCACTCAAGATAGACATTGAATATTATTTAATAGTTTTACTATTGGGACTATATTTGTAAAATAGATGTAACGATATAGATTCTCGTTTATCTCATAGGGTGAAGTCGTCGCATGTCCTTACAAGGAAACAACAGCGTGTGGTCCAGACTGTGCGATGCGTGATCTACCAAGTACTGTTGGTAGCGAAGTAGCATCTTGGCGGCCTAGTCCTTGTCAAGGTTATATTATGACAAACAAATTAACTTATTGCTCTAGGATACCAATAAAAAATGATGTAACAACATTTTGTTTTAAAATATTTGTATTAGTTATCAATACATTGAAATAATGTAAAACTGAGAATAATAAAAGTTTAATCAAATTGTCGTTTTTATCGATCTAGGACCAACTTGCCAGTTTAAGAATATGCGTGCAGCTCAATGTGTTCTTGGACCTGAAGCACTGTCTTCTTCTTCGAATCCAAAAATATTAGGAGATCAGGTTCTCAATTTTATTTTACTTAAACGTATCTAATAATAATTACTTACCATCTCGAAACTTTTGAATATGAGTAAACATTCTAGAATTATTAGTATCTAAGTAATTCTGCTTTTCAGGTGGCACATTCATCAACGGATCCTTATGTTTGTTACAAAGGTGAGTAATAATTGAATTCTTACTTATATGGGAGTACAAGACAATATGTATATTATTATTTTTGAAATTGTACTTTTATCAAAATAAAATTATCTCAGATTTAAGATGTCCTCCTCGGGATCGCATTATCGAGGAAGTATTGGGTAGATACACAGAAGTAACACCGATAGAGAAAGTGAGTTATACCATGATTAGCAATGACTCCATCGATGCTAAAAACACGAGCTTGAAAAGCGTTTCTTTTAAAATATTGTAAATTGCTGTGTGAATGACTTTGAAATAAATATTGATGGTAATTGATGATAGTTTCATTTCATTGTGCGTAATAGTAATATTATTTCTTACGAAATTTGGACGCTTTAATGTAACATAGGTAAGAGGAGAAAAAAAATAGTTTTTTTTTTTAATTTGTTACAAAACAAAGATTTGAATCGATTTTATTGAAGCAAGATAAACTATTTTTCTAGGACGAAATGTTGTGAAACGATTTTGCGATAATTAGTCCCCGAAATATGAAGTTGTGTGGTGGTAGGTATAAATATAAAATTATGATTCCGTGGTAATCGATTTGTTGTAATAAAATGATCTGTAGCTATACATAACAAATTTTGAATTTTAATACATAATTTCAACAACAATGAAAACTGCTTTCAATTGTTTTGTACTCCCATATTTGACTTTTGTTCTTTTACTCTTTTTACGGCATTTTATTTAAAGTTTACTAAATTACAGATACGAAACAAGTGAAAGCAGAAAAAGATACAATAATTGATAATATTCACCAAAAAGAAATCGAGTCTGTAGTGGGTAAAAAATATAATTCTGTAGAAAGAACTAACCAAACTACAGTAAAAGAAGAAAGGACGAATAATGGTGAAAATGTTTTAAACGACATAAATCCGATTATATTTAAATCATTTTCTGGCGATTTAAAAATAGCATTGAATCAAAAAATTGTTGAAGAAATAAATAAAAATCTAGAAGAAGGTACTAATGTATATGTTGCTCTAAGAAAAACAGAAAATGGAAAGCTAGAATTTATATTACGTTCAGATATATCAGTAACTAATGAAGAAAAAATATTTTTTCCCAAAAAATCGCCCTCTGGAAATATTATCCTTGAAGCATATGAACCAATTCATAAAGAGACACTTAGTTATATAAGCAAGGAACTTAAAAATAAAAACGAAGAGGGAATAAGAAAAACTGAAAACAATGAAGTTGGTTTAGTACAAAACTCAAATCTTAAGACAATTGGGGCGCTTGAGACAAAATGTGGAAGTTGCACTAAAATAAGCAATAATATATGTAAAGTAAAGATTAAAGGCGTTACGTGCAGGAAGGAACCTATATTTGCGTTAAAAGAAACAAGATCTGGGAATTTCAAAATAGTTCTAGACAAAGAATATGAAAAATATCATAAGCAGGCTATAAAAGAATTTGAAGGTGAGAACAGGGTTGAATACGCTCATTTGCAAAGATCTGATTCTGGGCACTTTATTTTAAATTTTACTAAGGAAAATAAAAATGACGATACTAAAAGTGCCCTAATAATTAAAACTGAGTCTGGCAACATAAAAGTATTGGTTAACAAACCAAAAGATCATATTTCAATGATATCCAAATCTGTAATGACTGCGAATGCTTTTAATAAACTATTAAACAAATCAACATCTATAAGTAGCGACACTCATAGCCAAATGCCAGAAAAATTTCAGTTGCCATTTATAAAGTCTAATAGCGACTCGAATTTGTTAAAAAAAGAAATGCTGAAGAATCTTCTAGGGGATAAAATTTTTGAAAGCAAAGCAATTGCGACTTCTTGTAATGCAAAACATGCATGTGTGCATGGGCACCACGATAGTTCATGTGATAGAAGTAAATGTGTTTGTAAAAATCTATGTTATAAATCAAAACAGTGGTATTGGGAACATTCTGATCACCAAACTATAAAACGAAAATGTGACGGCAGTACTTTAAAACCGCTGGAAAATTTATTTGAAAGTTATAACACTAGTGAATTTATTTGGCGTAAAAGAAATGACGATATCCAAGTTCTGAAAAATCCTGTAAACTCAGGAATTGAACCTTGTGGATGTAATTTGATGTCAGAGAAAATTTCCGAAGAACCTGATAACTGGGTTACTGAAGAAACATGTCCCTATCACGTCAATAAATATGAATCTATTTCGAGAGAATTTTTAGATTCTGGTCACTACCATAAAGATAATTTAGATAGATATGAAACATATATTAAGAATGATGCATTAAAGACCTCAAGGAAAGATCGCGATAACTGCAACTGGGATACTTTAGAATATTTTCCTCCACAACTTCCACCGTTTCTAAAAGATTTTACATATATTTAGTTATTATTTTGGTTTGTGATCGTTACGACTTGCAAAAATAAGTTCATAAACGTAGTTGCATAAATTTCGTTTAAATATGTTGAGTTTTATTTTCTGCTCTAAATATATTTCACAGCACATTATTAACACTCGTTTACTTTCGACAAGTTAAGTTCTTAAGAAAAGTGTACGTATTAGCTGCAGTATTTCTCAAAAGCCACTTGAACTGCTAACTGTTGAACGAATAGCTAAAGTTTTCTTGTAACTCAAGTATGAATTATCAGAACTCAGTTCAGGGAAAAATTTATGCCCAACACTTTTCATTTAAGTGAATTACGGGCTACAACAGCGAATGCAATTTGTGTGGGCTCCTATCGCAGTTTGTGAACTGTAGAAACAAAAGGGGTGCCATCATTTCACATCTAAATTGTCGTCTAGACGGAAGGATAAGAATTATGCTTACTTTATTCAATTTTCTACGTTGCGAAAGAAATTTTAAAAAAGAAAATTTCTTAGTACTCGAGAAAGTACTTTGGTACGAAAGAGCAGTTATTTTTATTTTTCATCTAGGTCACCCCGAGGAATTACTGAGACAGCTTTATACGACTTTAGCAAATTAAAAATATTCTTATGAAATTAATATATTTTTAAAGTATGTACTCGTATGTATATTGATAAAACTTTAACGTTATTTCATTTGGATCAGTTGCTAATACTTTTTTGAAATCTTATTTCTCTGAATTGATAAAATATTTTAGACTTTTAAATGTACCTCTCATTTTTATATCAGTATCTACCTTAAAGTGTCTGGTCATTGCGGACTGATACCACACTGATACTAACCCCTTATGTTTTCGATACTGCTATATTTTACTGAATATTTGCCCCATATAAGAATTTTCAGTGAAATCGGCGAAAATACTGCCGTTTCCAAGTTTGCCGATAAATAAATTTTCAAGAATTACTACTCTAAATATATTAGATACAGGACCTCTTTAGAATTTTATTATAATCGTGTATAGTGTATACTATATGTATGTAAATGATAGTGGGTTGTGCTCTGAACTTCGCATAGAAAATGGTTAAACTTTGCATGCAAGTGCACTTGAGTTTGATCGAGTATCGAATGCTAAATGTGGAGCATTAGGGACTTTACAATTTATTGTGTTGCCAGACGTCGGTGAATTGTGTCGTGTTACCACGCTAATGACTAATATAATAAGTATCTTATGTTTTATGTATAAAGTGTTTATGTGTTTCGCAGCTTTGGTTATTGTGTTTCTTCTTATAATTGATATAAGGATATGAAATTTTGATTTTTGTTGTTGATACAAAAAGTAGGTTAAAATTCGAGTTTTGTTTTTTTTATATATTTTGCGAATGCGTATATATATATAGCCAGACAATTGGCAATTAAGTTATGTCTTAAACTTCACTGAAGTGTCTTCTACCCAGCATTGGAAGATTTAAAAGTATTTTTTCGGAGATGCACAAAATTATCTACTTTGTATGATAAGTACCTATTATTTTTATAACTTTTCTACTCACAGTAACCTATCATTATAACGTAAATAAATTACAAATAATATTATTTAGATAAAACAATAAATAAACAATTTTATATAAAGCTTAATTTTACATTTTATAAAAGAGAAAAATAATATCTCACAAGTACACGACAATTAACGATTTTGGCCCGTGGTCAAAGTGCTGTGTGCCCCGTGTTGTAACTGCCCCACCTGGCAGCGGAACATTTGGGGCAATCGTGTAAATCGGAAGGCAACTCATTTGTTAAAACCACTTTAAACTAGTGATGTGCGACAATAGTTTTTTTTTTGTTCTGGTTTATGGTAAAGTAATTATATGAATAATTTAAAATAATTTCAATCTAAGGTAATGGAATTAAATTGGTGATATATATATGATGATAATCACGGTAGTCTTAATATCATAGGCAGTTTAAAATTTGTTTGTTTATTTGTGAGCGAAATTCTTTGTAAATACTCATCGATTTTTTAAAGGTTTTTCTTACTCACAAAAATTTAACTTTTAACAACGTATGATACGTAGTTGCTTATATATATATATAACACCAAAGTGCTTAAAGAATATTTTACGATAAAATTAGGTAATAGGTACAAATACATTACCTACATTGAAGCTAAAACTACGATTTCAACGATTTTGCTAATTTAATAAAAATAATATTTAATACCATACAAAATAAAATAGCAGAGTTAGATATTTCTGGGTCACGGAGAGGATTGAGGGTAAATAAAAAAGCGAAACTTTTCATAAAATTTTATAGTAACTGGATATAAAATGACACAGGATTATTCTACATTTCCCCGCAGTTTCAAGGAAATAGTGAAGTAAAAACTCCGACGCTCCAGATCTTTACGCCCTCACGAGGCTTATTGAATACAAATTGTTTCTTTATCAGAGAACTTTGTGCGAATTGTATGAAACTGTACACTGTTCAAAACATTTTAATACATCGTAGCATTTTCATCCCTACTCGTATAAACGTAAGAGCTAAAATTCAGTGTTCAATTTTGTCAGGGTGCTATTTTGGGACCACTATTTTTTATCCTTTTTGTAGGTGCGATCGGAACGTGATTTTGTTCTTTATTGTCAATAGTATGTCTGAAGTACTCTATATATCGTATGCAAAAAGAAATTGAAAGTAAATATACTTTGCTTACAAAAGCGTGTCGTTGAGCTTGAAAGATAGAAGTAGTTTTTTCTATGTATATTAATAGCTAACTTTGGATAGTAATATTGAACGATGTTTGTATCATCCGGTATGGTCTAGTGGCTAGGATACCTGGCTCTCACCCAGGAGGCTCGGGTTCGATTCCCGGTACCGGAAAGATTTTTTTCTTGTTTTTATTCGATAAAAGCACTTTTTTGTTTATTTTTTCTAGAATTCTTGTTTAGTATTGTCTTAGAAAACTTGTTTCGCCATCAATTTTGTAATCATTTTTTTAAACCTGTAGCGTACAAATATCTATCTACCAAATAATATGGTTACTTAGGTTAGATATAAAAAAATGATTGTGCTGAAAATAAAAGGTGGTTTATGTATTGAATTAGACAGGTTGTGACGTGATTTGCGTGTGTTGTGTTGGTCGGCAGTGTGTCTG
>DVWM01000153.1:0-13166 GCA_018235105.1 Junonia coenia | reverse complement strand
TCATGTTCCTAGCATTGACCTAAGCTTGTATCAGAATATATTTTTTTAATCTTAGCCTAGGTTTTGATTAAGCGAATTAATACATAGGTGAAATTTAATTTTTTTAAACGTCATATTTTCACTCTGCCACTTGACTAGACAGTAGTTTTGTTAGTCATGTAATTTAACTTGTTATTCTCATTCTACATACTTGAACAACTTTTGTAAAAACAATGTTAATACCTAAAATACCGAGTTTAATAAAGTTTATGATGTCAACAAAAACGTAATGTCGACGGCATATTTTAATACCGGTTGAACATTTCTTATTTCTATGAAATAAATTACATTGTAGACGGGTTTGGATGTATTTTTTTCATTATAATAATGTCTACATGCAAAACATTTTTTTTCCAGACAATAAAGGCATACCTTTGTTACTATACCAAAAACTTATTCTATTCAATATTTAATATAATAAAATTATTAATCAATGGTACTTTATTCAACTTTCGTCATCATTTTAGTGTTAATACTCACTTCTCTCCTAACAATACAAGTAGTTCTTAAAAAATAAAGTCTTCAATTGCAGTGTTGCCAACTTTCAGAACCCTTATTTATTTTTTCTTTTTGTTAGTTCTTTCTCATGGCAAGGGTCTTAAATTTCAACCTGTTCGGGCCCGCAGTCCGACTGGTTTCATTCAGACATGTCCAAACACGCTCATTGTCTATGATGCGGGGGACAAGGGGTTAAAAATGTAAAGGAGGTGATATCTGCGTCTTGGTACCTACATAATAATTCATAGAACTACTAACTCGCCAAAAATTGCTGGATAATTAGGACTTTGAAAATGAAAGGTCCTCAATTTGACTATATTTATTATTTATGTATGTATGTCCACCCAAATCTTGTATTGTATCAACGTTTACCTCCAATCCTTCATGCCTCCAAGTTGATATCAGATATATTAAATTAAAATCGGTTTTGAAGTAATTTATATTGATTAAAATTTAAGTTATAAACCAACAACAGTTGTAATTGTCGATGTTGAACAGTTGTAATTGGATAATCTTCAATGATATTTTTACCAATTTAATTTTTCCGTAAAAACAAAACTATTAATTATACCATATCCACGTTTTCTACTCAGAGCCTATAACCATATTTGTATAAATGACTTTCTCAAAAGGCCTGCTGGTTATCAAGATTCAAATGCAAGATTTTGCGACGATTGTGAGCGGTACCTGCTTCTGTACTTTAGAACATGCTTAGAATAAGGAAATAATAAAAAATACTTTTTTGGAGTTGGAATAAATAGCGATAATAAATAATTGAGCCGTACAGTTCAAAGTAAATAATGTCTGAATAATAAGAAACGTCCTAATTCTGCTCTGTGTCCAATTAAGGGTTAGAAAAATGTTAGTTCGTAACATAGGATAACCGATGGTGGCTTTAACGTTTTCTGGGATATCGTTCACCAAAATGGTCGGTATAATAAAAAGTGAAGTAACAGTTTAAGTTAGGAGAGAAGTGAGTATTAACTTAATACTCACTTCTCTCCTAACAATTAACACTAAAATGATGACGAAAGTTGAAAAGTACCATTGATTAATACTTTTATTCTATTAGATATTAAATAGAATAGGTTGTTGGCATAGCAACAAAGATGTGCCTTTACTGCCTGGAACAGTTGTTTTACATGTAGACATTATTATAATGAAAAAAATACACAGAAACTCGTCTACAATGTAGTTTATTTCATAGAAATACGAAATGTTTAACCGGTATTGAAATATGCCGCCGACATTACGTTTTTGTTGACATCATAAACGTTATTAAACTCGGTATTTTAGGTATTAACATTGTTTTTTCAAAAGTTGGTAAAGTATTTAAGAATGAGAATAACAAGTAGAATTACATGACTAACAAAAGTACTGTCTAGTCAAATGACAGAGTCAAAATATGATGTTTATTTCACCTGTGTTATTTCGCTTAATCAAAACCTAGGCTAAGATTATAAAACAATATTCTGATATAAGCTTAGGTCAATGCTAGGAACATGATGATGTTTTATTTTACATACAATTTATTAATTAGTTTTCTATGTAAAAAAATATCATTTAAGATCATTAATCTAATTCCTCCAAGACGAACATGACCTATTTTTAGACTTTAATGATCCTAACCCTAAACAGCCGTCAGTACACGCACATACATTACGCACACACAGGGGTACATTATACCGCTTAAAAGCTTAGTGGGAACTGTTTATTGCATCAGTGTTCCCACGCCTCTTAGTCAACTTACCGAGAACCCTTGCCGTGTAAAAAGTGATTAGATTAATTAAGTTTTAGTTAATTTGGTAGCATATTGATTTTTTGGGTAGTTAATTAATATGTATTAATGGATTGTAATTAGCGATGGGCGTTTTAAAGATTATGAATAGTGGTTTTACTAAAAACCGGTAAATTAGAAATGGAGTAATTAATATGTATCTAATGTTTTCTAAACACTTATTTTAGAAATGACTAATAATTATGACAACATGTAGTTTTGACAAGTATTAGGTACTGATATGGATACAAATCCTAAAACCTTTGCAAACTTAAAATTTTGTACAAATTTTAATGTAATTAAATTTGAATGCATAAAAAAAATTTATAACGTTTCCATAAGAAAAACCAAAAAAAAAACTAACCTCCAGCAAATCGTACAAAAAGTCCACATAACTCATCTCGTACACCTTTTATCTTGTAAACAAGAGAGACGACACTCAGCCACTGTTCATAGGCTTATAAAAAAATAACCAGCAATATCTATGTGAGGTTATGCCACACCTGACCCGCCTACACGAAGCCCCTGATGACCTGGCTCACTCTATATGGTCACCGATCGACAGGTTTGCCACTTAAAACGTTTACCGTTTAGAAACGCTAATTATATCATACTTTATTAATAAAGGTCGCATGCTTTTTAACGAATGTTTATTTCTCGATTTTCGATCTATATTTAAACATCGAAGGTTATTGTATTTTTTTTCGTTTTTATTTTTATAAAAGCAGGTTTGCTATTTAAGTTTATGTAGACATAAAGCCCGCATGTAACCAAAACAATTTCACATCGTCGTCGGCCGAGCTGAGACGAATCTCATCGGCAAACCGGTCTCAAAAGTAGGCTTGCAAAATCTACTTCCTACAGCGTTAGTTATTCCGTTGCATTATATGATTTTAACAAACGTTCAAAAAACTTATTTTAATAAATTACAAGTTCATGGAATAAAAACGTAATTCCTGTCTCAACATAAATAAAAAACTTGTTACTTTGAAAGTGAGTATAAAATAAATTATAGTCTGTCATTTTAAAAATCGAATCAAAAGAAAAGAAATGGCTGCTATTAATCGAAACAGAAGACTACGATTTGAAGAACATCTAAACATGTTAATAAATCATGCTACTTACACGTCATAATGTACTGAATCGGTAGAACAACAGATAATGTATAATAATGATAGACTAGAGATATAGACAATCAAAAGCCTGATGAAGGTGGTATTAATATAATCTGTTCCTCTCACGCCTGAGGCACAAATACGCCTTCTTTTTTTTCCAACCCGACCCAGTCGCATCCGTATGCAACGTGGGAACGTGAAGATATCAAACCGAAGATTATTCGGGGTTGCCAGTTATTTGCAAAATTCGATATTTTAGTGCCTAAGGCGAATGATTTCGATCTTGCAAGTCAAGGGCGTTTTACGGCTGCTGATTACAATGGCGATGCGAATGGGACAGCTTTTTCAGCGATTAAGGTTAAGAATGGCGGATGTAATAATTTAGCTTACAACCGCTTATTGTTTCGAAAACCATTAAAATGAACGATTAACGCTGACCGTACTTGTTCTTATAATTCCAGATATGCCACAAATGCTTGTTGATTCAGAGAAGTGTGTTAATCACATCAACATTACCTTCAGATTATTTTTGTGTGATTTTTTATTTGGCTCCAAAGTATCATCACAAAAACGTAAACAACCAATCAAGATTAAATATTACTTTTACCTTTAGCAATGGTGTAATAATTGACAAAAATTTGCCAAACAGTCGATGATGAAAAGTCCAACACCGATTTAACAATCGCAAGCCGCGGCGAAGTTTGTTTTGGACGATTTAGCATTCAGATGTGCAACAATCGTAGAGACGATAAATTTTAAGGCGGTCCGCGTACGCATTACAAAACGATGACTAAACCAGCATATTCTCAACTCTCTCACAACCTGCGTATTGTTAATGACTAAGGCGAAATATCGACTGCGACTTGACGTAAAGATATTCGCCGCGCGTTCGTCTGGGTCAAAACACCAAGCAATGACCAGCTCACCGAAGTTCATTCGGATGAAATAACACAGGAAACATAAAACATGCAATAGCTATTAATACAATGAAGCCTACAAATTATGGTTCATTAAACTATTTAGTAGGCCATATAACTTCACCTTAAGTAACCGTTTATGCTGTTGAGAATGGATTCCAAACAAATGGTTATAGTGGCGTCATTCTTTAATGTCAACTTTGCCCGTGAAATTGCACCAAATTACCTTGACAATGACAATGGGTATCTAAAAATTAAGATTTCCAACTAACATTACTTAACCAGGTACAATCTGTGCCATTGAATTAAGTTGAATTGGACAAACACCGCATAATGCTTTACGATTCAGAGATTTTTCTCACAGAGTGAAAAAACGTGGTTCAACTAAATTATACGTGTTCTTCGTATTCGTTTCAATCTAAACCCTGTTACGACTTATGTTAAGACAATTACAAGCTATCGAAAAATGTATATAAATTAAGTCACGCAAGATTGGTTCTTAATTTTGGGTATCTGATGGCATATTGTAGCATAAATAGATTTAGCCGCTGGTACGAAGGACACCGGATGTCCAGTGCGGTCAAATTATTCGGTTCGCGATCGAAGTTTGAAATGAACGGGCATCCGGTCAATTGAGCATCAAAATAACTAATTAAAGATTCTAGTCTACAATATAAATTGATGGGCGCCGTCGGATGAGTTAATTGTTCCTGTTTATTATAGCTAAAATCTAAAAACAAGATATATCTGTATATAGGTTTCCGAGAATTTTCAATGTCAAAATTAAAAGTATTTTAACCTAATACTTTAATTCTGAGAATTGAAATTGATTAAATGTAACCTAAAAATCTAACCTAAATATGGTACATAAAAATAACCTAAAACTTAAAGCAACCATAGAGCTCATAATGAATTAAACAGTCAAAAGATGAATGCGTACTCTATAACCTAAATACAGTTAACAATAATGAAATACAGACAGTAGTATGAATAATAATTAACCAATAAGCTATTGACGGCTTGTGAGAAACGATCTTATTACTGTCGATCATGAAACTGATCATGACTGATCACTTAGCTTAATAGACAAATGCCTAAATAGCATACATTTAAAGATGAAAAATAAGTCTTAAACTATTATTAACTGAGCCTTCAATAATTAAATCGGGTTTATTATTAAATCATTTATACAAAGAAGTTGAAGAATCGAGTTGGATACAAAATGATACGCTGTCAGTAATTTATTGTAAGGTAATTACGGATTTGTGATGGATCGAACGAACCCTTTGGTATAAGCTGAGTTTTATTTCACATGATCACAGTAATTTTGAATTGTTTAAACTGGATACCTTTTGATATTGAATACATTTAATACGGTCTACGTTTTTTTAAGCCCAAAAGTAAATTTTATAAGATTTTATCCAACGCTATTATTAACGTCTAGTTTAATTTATATCCTTTTTAATTGGTAAAGATATGGAATAAACATGGAATTCTCATTCCAAAATACAATTTTGTGTTCTGGTTAATCTTATTGACACCTTGAACTGTCGTTGAATCGCACAAGTTGACGTCATCGTTGTATAAAAATGTCAATCCGAGTCATTATCTCTGGATTGTATATCAGAACACACAAAAAATCAGTTCAAAAGAGTATTATTATTGCACTGTTTGCTATTGTTGATAAAATTTACGACTAGATCAATGGAACAGTGTAAAGAGAGCGAACAGAAATAGGACTACATAGAGTATCAAAGGTTAAAGGCACTTTTAGTACTAAGGGCCCGGACTCAAGACATATACCAATAAACACGAGTTCGACACAAAACAGACGCACAGAAAAGGGGACGTGCTTTGTTTAGATCGTGTATAAATAAATTTCGAGTACTGCCCTTTGAGATACTTCGATATGAATTTTTAAAACAACATTATCAATGCTCGCAACATTAGCTTCAAAATTTAGATGATTAATTTTATTTATTTCAACATCTGTTTCGTTTACGACCGTTTCAACATTAATGGAGTTTAATACATATTTACATGGAACAAAAATAACATAGCCTACAAGAATGTTATTGAATAAATCTTGAATGTAAAAGCAATAGCAAAAAATCAGGCAGCTGCGACCGAGATCAGCTGATCGGTGTCGAAATCATGTCGAGCCATTCTGTTAGCTTCCTCAGGTAACTTTTTTTTATTTTAATTCACGTGTCAGCTGTTTGGTGCGTGCCTTAAATCTTTTAAGTTTCCGATAGGCCCAACATCTGCTCGCGGCAGGTGCCTGGTGGAATTCACGAAATTTTAAGTTCGGCCTTTAAGCAATTTCAATTTGCCACATCTGCTGTGTTACATGGGCATGTGTGAATTGATCAGCATTTTTGAACGTTTAAGTAATAATTGCTTGACCGATCAACATAGTTTACAATTAACAACCTTCATCAAAGAATTTTTTAAATTTATTCGTAAGTGAAATTAAAGTTCTTTTGTTTAATGTAATAGTTTCTAGAGCTTTTTTTAAATTATTGAGTTTATCAGAGAATTGTTTATACATAGAGTAGTTTCATCTTGTTTTTTTTAATCACAAAACGTACCCTATCTTTTCAGTACCCCTCATAGCTTCTATGCAAAATGTAACGATCAGTTGAATAGTTATGAGGCGTTAGAGCTCACTAAGCATTCGAGTTTATAATAAAAGTTAGAATATTTCTAACAAATACTATCTGCACATCCTTTCTTCTGTTTTTTCGTACATCCGGAATCCGGTTTATCACTTGGAAATCTTTTTTTCGCATCCGTACCCATATGAGTGTTATATTTCTATTTCATAGATATCTCGCATATCTTGAGCCATATCCGTTAGATATCAGATATCGCACACAGTATCTCAATGTTGTATTTGTAATATTTCGCGATTTCGTTTTATTTACTTACTAAACTTAAAAATGTTAAGTAAAAAACAGACCCTGGTAAACCCTGAAAAGCTCCGAAAAAATCTATTAAATGAAATGGGTAGATTTAACCCACTCCGATATTATACGGGTTAAATCAGATAATAAAACGCAATAATTAATTATAAAAATGTTTTGTATTATTTGAGTTTATAACCTGAAATACCTATAAAACAAATAAATTCCGCGAACTATAGAGAGCGAATTTTTTTTCATATATTCATATTTTTTAAGCAATTTTACTGGTTTGAGCCAGTTTTGCCACTTTTTTTAAACATTACTCATACGACGTTATTCGCGTCAAAAACTGGGACATTTAAATATGAAACCAAGTCATACTCATGAGTACCTATGTTAATATTTTTCACAGAAATATAAAACTGACTGTAATTAAACTGTTTGTCGGTGTTTCTGGAATCATCTCTATAACTATTTCATTATTTGCTCTCATAAGTTTAAAAGTTAAGTTTTCCTGCCACCGAGGTTTTTATAGGATCTTGTTCTTTAAATAGAATCAAAAGCATTGAGTAAATAACAATTTAAAATTTGTTTACAATTGACATAGACACCACACAATATAGCTAAAACAAACTCTATTTCAAGTCGATTTTTTAAATAGAGAAAAGCAGACAAATGTGTTATTTGCTAGCATTATTATACTGAAGTCGTTTCAATTTTAATGTATCACACAGAACTTAGGAACCTTTAGTCATATAGCAGAAGTTGCAGATGCTGACATCTTAACTGAGGCGTATTTAATGGCAGTTTTGTGTTTTGTCTGTTTTGTAGCAAATATTTTAGTATTTACGCAACAATAAAATAATGTCATTAATAAACAGGAAAATATGCAATAGACGATCATGGGAATTTTATTACAATTTATTATAAACATTAAATTCAAGTGGATTCTTTGGTTTTGAAATAATTTCATTCTTTAAAATTCACGCGGTAATTTTAGTGTTAAAATAAAAATGTGACATTTTTCTAGTTTTGTCCAAATTTGTTTAAGAATCTGTTTATCGTTTTCAATTGAAGATACATTAGTTGATACTCTTGAGTCTAGATATTCCAAAATTTCCCTATAAAATTTAAAATATACAAAAGAGAACTTTCAGGTATATAATACATTTAGTACCACGGTCAATATCAAAACGACCGATGATCGTTGAAGTCAGAAGTATAAGTATAACCAAATGTTATATAAACTTATGTACTTTAAATTATATAAATAACGTAAAAGAGAAACATTTTGCGGTACAGAGATCCCTATTATGTCGGTATTGAATGGTCTGCCGTTCCGTCGAACAGCTGACGGGGCAAAAAACAACCCTCTTCCTTTATCTGTGATGTATTCAATGGCCACTTATGTTATTGGGCTTAAGATGAATCGATTGAAAAAAAAATCTCTTAAGACACCAGAAGAAATTTATGTTTTTATTAAGTTTTATATTTGATCAATTTATGATTAACAATAGAATTGTTTTTAGTTTTTTTTTTATATTTTGTTTATGTAGGTATATCATTATGTTTTAGCCACAAAAATGCGTGTAATTAAAAAAAGTTTTAGTTTTTTTTTTGTTAACATAATACACGTAATATTTGACCTAGCAACCATGAACATATCTATTCCATTTTCAAATCAACATAACTTTTTTTTAAGCTCATGTGTGCACGGTTCGCTTCCCACCAGTAGCTTGCACATGGCATCGAGGAATTTGACACGCAGATGTTCGTTCCGCCACAGACACAATAAAATACCTAATATACATGCCCACAACTTTCTTAAAAAAAAATAAAAACCCCCGCAAAATATGTAAAAGGTGCGTAATTTGAATGCCTTCACAGCGACACTAAATTTCAAAAATAGAACGTAATTTCTTCCACAGATAAAATAATAACACAAATTACAAATCGAATAAAAAGTAACAACAAAACGAGAAAGCTAAGCTGCGACATCCATTAGCGTGAACGTTACGATACATATGGCGAGATCATTGAAGACATTTTGAAATGTCATGCTGTCGATTATAAAAAATAAGAGCCCGTCTTTATGGTTATATTTTAAAATCGATGACAAAAAGGTCAGTTAGTAACACAGAGAAATAATATAACAGGGTTCAACAATGTTGGTTGCAACGGAACGCAATCCGCATTCCATTCTCCTTAGTTCGAAATTCGCGGTAAATATTTACCGCCAATAAATGACGTTGAGATGTCAATCTTCATTTTTTTTTAATTTGGAATAAGTCAAAGACGACGCGCTATAAAACCGAAACGGTCGGATATTGATGGCTTTCTTTTACGATTACAAATGAATTTTTATTTTATTACATGTTTCGTAATTTACTGTCGTTTGAAGGTATGAGATACTTTGACATATTGTAAGGCGTAAAATCGGGGCAATTAAGTTGCGAAACTCTTTTACAGTCATAAATAACGAAGACATTTGGTTTGAAATAAGCTTAAAGATTTTTTGATTAATTTTAAGTTTCATGACATTTTTTTACGGTCAGGACTTTTTACTTTAAATATCTATTGTCGGGTTGTTAATAAATTCCACTGATTTTGACATATTTCTAATTAAGTATTTTTCTAAAGAATTTATTTGCCCAAAATATTCTCCGAAATAATACTGGTCACTATGCAATACTACAATTAAATCCACTTGCCCTATTTGGTATGGTATGACGTGGTATTAGAACTGGTTAAAATTGCTTGAATATTTTAGGGTTAAGAAAAAAAAAAGCTCAAGTAATAAGACTATCATAAAAGCAATTTCTCGTTTTATCTCGACAGACGTGTCCACTTCAAACATGACACACATTCCGATTTATTTCAATTCAGTACTTTCATATTCAGAAATGTTAGTGAACATAACATTACAAGTATTACGAACGGATTGTGCAAACCGCCGTAACAAACCACTAAAATAATATAAAAACGATAGTTTCAGAACCGATATCGAGTCCTAAATAAGTTTGAGACACTTCAGCATTTAGAAAGGCATCTCAAAGGTGAAAGTCATGTGCTATCTTGCTTTGCAAAAACTCGCATCTCTGTGCGGCCTTGTCAAGGTGAGTGCAAGGGGGACATAACGGTGCGCCCGCGCAGCGCACCGGCTACCGCACGACGGTAAACAGTTGACAACACCGCTGTAAACAACGTCCATTGAACGCGCGACTGGACACAATGTCTCAACGTCCCAAACAAACGCGTCAATACACTTCAAATTTCGCGCTTGTACCGTCCAGTGCTTTCTACGTGGGAACCGAGACACGTATCGTTCATTTCCTTTCAGAAACCTACAGCTTAATAGCTGGCTAATATGGCGTTGTCTTTTAGCATTTCGGACACGTATTTTCGTCTTTTATAGAGAACCTGTTATATCTAACTGTGCCATCTTATAGGGATAAGGGTCCGCTTTCAAATTTGTTTTTGTTTTGTAAACAGTGCAATACTGTTTGGATCAAAAAGAGTTGAAAACAATAGCCTGGTATATAGTATACCCGAGTGTCAGGCTATTTCATAAGATTAACAATCTCTTACATAAGTATGAGTTAAGAAATTAATGGGCCCATTGTTGTTATGGTGTATATTGTTCCTGAATGAGCTTATAAAGCAATTACCGTTATGATGACTTTATCATCTGCGATATTTCTAATTGATACTGTAAAGAGTCATGTGAAAAATAGCTCAAAAACCGGTTGAATGTCTAGCTCACTCGATGCTCGAAACATTTAAGGTGACACCCGGTAAGAAATAAGTCGAATCGTTACACATGAATGCTTTCTGGAACTACAATACGCGATCGGAAAACTTAAGCGCTTTGAGAGTCTTCGGATAAAGTTTTAACATGCACACAGCGTGCTCGGACCCTATCTAATACCGTGAAAAACTTCGAGGGTCCTTCCCCAAGTAAAAGGGCGACTTACTATTTGACTGATCTCGGTGATAGGGATCGGCGAAATTGTTTTGTCGGAACCCTGAGGCAGAGACGACGCACTGGGGGTGGGCGAGACCCCCGGGGATCCGGGCTGGACATTGACGACGCTCTCCTTGGAGGTACGGTTCGGAGACAGCCTAGCCGGGAAGCTGAGCGTCTTCGTCCACTGGGACAAGCTTCGCACCATCTTGGCTGTTCATAAGCACTGCACGTTCACTGAACTCGAAACAAGCGCGAGCGACACATGCGCTCCCCACGACGGTCAGCGGACGAATGCGATCAGCGATGGCATCAAAACTTACAGCCTGTGCAAGTTACGACGTGTACGCGCGAGGCTGTGTGCGTAGGGTGGCCACGTGTGTGCGTATTGCACGGACTGGTATTGGATTGGGAGCTCGTTGCGGGTCCGATCTTTTGTTTATCGATGGGGCGGCCACCTTACCACTTCTAAACTGAGAGCCTTTGTAGGAAATTTTGCACAAGATTTAATGATATAGTGGCGAAATAAACGGTTATGAAAATGATACGCTATAAAAACATATCTTGCATTAATACTCTAGCAGATATAGAGATAAGTATGTATGTATTTTAAAAATATGAATACATGTATGTTTGGCATTTTATGGTTCCATGAAAAATATTTTTCACTTATTAACAAAAATTAATATGTTCATTTAGAAATAAAGGGTCTCTTGAAATACTGAGTTTTGAATGAGACATGAATGAGAATAATATTTTGATACCTTATAATTTCAACTATGGCGTTATGTATTTCAACATCTATAATTATACCACCCTCGCAATCCAATGCAATATGATTCAGGAATTGGCAACGGTATACAGACGCAGAAAATAACTGCACGTGGTATTCCAAGGGTCGCACCCTTCGATTTTAAATGACTTTGATATGTCAAACCGTGCCTACTTCATATTTTACGCCGGATTTTTTCCTTTAAAAAGACTTTTATACCCATTAATCACTGTAGCTTGATATAATACAAAGCACTAAATTATAAAAGCCTCATTAGTAAAAATAAGATGTTTTAAACTGGTTTTGAGAACAAAGCTCGGGTTCAAAAGTTAGACGTGTTTGGACAAGTCTATAAATTTAAAACAACGAATAAATAGTTATATTAATAAATAAAATAGTTTGGTTAACCCCTTAAATGTTTGAGATGATATATAGCATAGATCTTATGTTTTGTTGTAATTTTATAAGTTTAAACGAACGTAGCATATTGTTACAAATTCGTTGAAACTTATAAAATTTGAAATTAAATAGTTATAGCTGACCCAAAAAACATTATTTAATGTTTCCGATCTGACCTAAAAATTATCACTTCTTTACCCTAATCCCATTTTTAGTGGCATCAAGTATATTGTTCTTTTACATTTTAATCATAATATCACTTCTCTCTCACTTATGTTACTTTTTACACAGACAACCTATCTTTCCATTTACCCAAAAAACTTAAGAAATGATCAAAATATTACAGGAACTAATAGAAGCAGTGGTACTACCAATGACACACAAGGAGAAATTCGTCAACCTTGGCATCCATCCACCAAAAGGAGTACTGCTGTATGGACCTCCAGGTACCATTTTCTTTATTTATTTTCTGGTTCAGGTTCAGGTTCTGGTTCAGGTTCATGCTTGCATTAGTATGAGTTTTGATAGTTTTGTGTAATATAAAATTTGTTTTGTATTCTTTGACTGATTTTTTTAAAAAACCAATGAGTAATGAAAATTTTTCAAGACATGCTGTTAGTGTGTGGAATCAATGTGTGAAAGAATACTGATTAAAAATTACATTACCAAAAACATTTACAACTCTTATTAGGGGATATCAGTGGAGTAGCTAGCATGGGTGACACCTAGATTCCCAAATTTGTGCATCTGTTGCAAAAGGGAATGTGCACATGGCACAC
>DVWM01000152.1:0-13205 GCA_018235105.1 Junonia coenia | reverse complement strand
AACAAATGCAAATTGCTCTGAGAAACGGGTTGATCACGTAAAAATACCATTATTTTACACTTTGATAATCGGCGTCACACACACATTATGTAAGGTGTTATTATTATGTATCTACTACTTAATACAAAAAAAATATTAAATGGGGATAATAAATGTCATGA
The DNA here is from genome assembly GCA_018235105.1 of Junonia coenia. NCBI lineage: Eukaryota > Metazoa > Arthropoda > Insecta > Lepidoptera > Nymphalidae > Junonia > Junonia coenia. The sequence goes on along the minus strand of DVWM01000152.1, from coordinate 13,044 downwards.
AAATTATTATTGTTGTCAAATATTTAAATTTAAGTTGAAACCATTTTTTAGGAGAGGCGTCTGTTCCTCTAAGCGTTATCTATTTTCTTTTTAAATGAGTAAGGCCCTATTCACACTAACACTTTGCCAATAGCCATTAAATGATATCGCCACTGCAATGGACATTAAGATAAGATACTATGTAAATACTACTGGACTGGTTTCCAGTACCTTCGGCGTGCAAGGAGTTTGAATTCAAAGAGGTGAAATACATCGTATTTGTTTTATCTGTGTTTGTAATTTCAGTTAGAGCTTTTAAGTTGAATAACTGGCATGATTACGAATGTTTATTTTAACAGTTTGTATATACTACGTTAATGGTAACTTAAAATCATAAACCTAGATTAATCACGAACAGACAGAACTATTAGACACAATTATAGAGTCTAGACTCCATAATTCTGTATAGATTTCTTCTCATACGAGATTTTTCTTAACTATAATTTGTAAAACGTTTTATTTGAAACATTCAAGCGTATTATAAAGATAAGTGGAACGTCTTTTGTTAGGACGCTTAGCTTAAATTTATGCACGAAACCAGCACGAACGCCCACGCCTCGAGTCTGTTTATACTCGCAGAAACATACAAATATCATGGCGGACATAGCTGCCATCTTCAAAGAAATCATTTATCTGTTTCGTACCTATCTTTTTGTATTAAAGCAACAAATATATATTTTTGGAATTCCCTTTAAGTACACTATAGTATATTTTTCAGACAAGGTACTTTTAATATATTTAATATCTAGCAGAACTACAGTTACAATTTATGTTATGATTTAAATAAGCTAAATTTCTTAGTTAAAAAATTCGGAATGTAAGAATACTTGCATTAATAGTAGCATACAATATTATTAAGGTAATACTGAATTTAAACAGTAGGTAGACATTAAATATTGTTGTCTTACTCATTTTCAAGTAACTATTTGTAATTACAGTGTAATTAAAACACTCTGCAATAGTATGCACGATAAACTCTCTCCATTAGAACACAATTTTTATCATTTTACTTTACAATAAAGGGAAAAAAATATTTCAAACTTTGTATTTACATGTCAAGTTTTCTGCTAACGGTTTAATACGTATAATGTATATGGAGAGATAAACAGTAGCCTGTACGTTAATCTGACGTATAATACGACATTACTGTAAAGTTTTATTCGAATATGTTCAATCGTTTTTGCTTGAAAAGGATGTTTATCCATTCGAAATTACAAATTGTTGCATTTAAAGTAGTAGAAGATTCAGCAAGTTGAACTTTATGGAATATGACTACATTTAGTATTTTCTATACTATTTCTTGTAGAGTTTTTGCAATAAGTGAAAATCGAGAGTATCGAGTAAAAGATAAATTACCTCAAAAGCCAGGAAAGCGGAACCATTGGCCCAATATAACTCAAATTTATAGACAAAAACAAATAACAATGTCTGCTCAATATTCAATGTTCCGTGCGATGCGTTGGGTATTTTGTAAGCTTTCGGTCAAAAGTGGTAATGATCATTATTTGAATGACGACGTCCTCGCGCCGATTGTAATCACGAATATAATCGTATGAATGAACAAATCACGCAAAAAAATATTTTCAACCGACAAAGTTCCACGTTTGATTGAAACAGCACCAGTAAATCCGTCACGCTCTATTGATATCAGATTTAATTACGCAGCTATGTCCGGTTTTTGCGCTATTGATTACAAAATATGAATCAATACCCACAGAAGTATGAAAGAGTTAACCTAACATGGAATTTTGATTAATATTTCTATTAAATATATAAAATTAACTGGTCACAGACGTAATAACAGGCTCTCTGATTGAATCGACATGAATTATATAATAATACGGCACACTTACAGCCAACTCTTCGCTGGTGTACGCGGTGAGGGTCCGCCGGTCCTGCTGCAGGACGCAGTAGAATGGCTCCCAGGAAGGAGGCACGCCGACAGCGGCGCCACTGACCGCGCTTGTCGCTGCATCTGAAATAACAGTAGATAGTATAAGTATTGCTGCGATGATTAAATTCAATTTAGTTGTTGATAACAAAAAAATAATTATTACATGTTTATTGTTTATTATGCGATCTTATGATGCATAAGCTGTTAGAACAATAATAATACGAAACAAATTAACCTACAATCTATGACGGTATAATCGTAACATGTAAATATTCCGTGTACGCGAATTCAAATATCTTAGTCATCGCATGTACCGCTATATTAACTCATTACCAACACCTATATAGAGATATAATTGAAAAGTTATTAAGTTTAATCGACTTAACCTATTTTCTTACATAATTTAATCGCATTTATAGCAAAGTAACAGGTGTTCTAGCTATGTAGTATGATGTTTTTATACCAACATCTAATACGGTACATAGAGATTACAATAATTTGTGTTATAAGTCAATTACATAATAAGTAATTTATAACGATGATTTAATGAACCACCTAGGTATGTGGAACGATAAAAGTAATTTATAGCTTACTAACCATCCAATTAGGTACATTGTTTTATTTTAGCTTGTTAATCAACAAAAAACTTGTAAAGAAGAGCATTTAAAGTATTATAGTAGTATTATAAGCCCCAAAATTTAGCAAATGGGGTAACTATAATTGTATGTGTTTAGCAATACCATTGCAAGATATCAATTACTTCTTAAATGCCAGTAAAGCAATTAAAATTTTATAAAAATACATATTTATGTAACAATTTTACAATTGCACCGACCCAATACTTTCAACATTACTTAACTTATGAACTTTGAATTTATTATACACAAAATGTCAAATAGTCTTTACTCTAATAAGGCACAGATTCCTAGTTGACACCGATTGTTGTCCCTTATAAGGTGGCTAAGGACAATTTTCCTACAGTATACTTGTATATAAAATACTAAATTTGCAAAGGCCTTGGCTCGTCGTGTCTATACAAGGGGAACAATAATTGTTACCAATTCTTTTCAATGCATATGCGCAGACGCAAGTAGACACTGCGTTTATTGCGCACGCAGTAAATATGTATGTTAGACGTACGTCCTAATTCAACTATGAATACCATGATACATTGTTGCGTTTATTACAGACAGTAACACTAACAAAACAAGCTGTATAACGCAGTCTCTATTTCTTGTCATCAAAATTATTCATCCCTGGTTGCGTACACTTGAAATATTCCGTTTTGTGAAACACGTCGGTTCTACAGTTATTTAAACCTAGTTGCGGTCAGTGGAACCTCAAGGCTGCGACAAATGCAAAAAACAAGAAGGCTCTATACGATTCGCCGATTGCAATGTTATTACAAGTCGATAGGATATTGGTAATAAATACAACATCGAAATACGTACCTGATTGTTTTGAAATATACCCGTACTAACAATTAAACAAAACAATAGTAATGCTGGTACCTACCTAACAAGCTGTAACTGGCATTAATATTGAATCAAGCGAAAAACGGCTTCATTAATGAGCGAATTTGCAGCGATTTTTTTAAATAATAAGTACCTACTCACTCCTACTCGTATACAAAAACTATTTTTTTTAAAGAGAAGTGAAATTTTCACGGTGCTTTCTTCTGCCTCTTATCTTATCTTATACGCACCACCATTAACGACTTTCAAAGAGAAGTTATTCATTCAATATCTCATATAATAATTATGATAAAATAACACGGATATTTTTTTAATTCCTTACCATCTCGAACATAAGCTAAACAAAAAATTTAACATAAGCTAAACAAAACATTAACGTCATTTGAACAGTGAGTCTGTCTCAGAGCTCTAATGGGCACAGATCAAAAATAAGAAATTCAATACAATAGTTTCATTAAAAGATATAAATAGCCAGAACTGTACAGACATACATGAGCACAATGGCGGCAATTGGATCACTTATTCAGCTAATAAAAGTCGTTGATGCGTCGCTGTACGTTGCAACGTGGATTAATGCGTTCCATTTAATCTATTAAACACTGACTCATGATGCCATCAACAGAAGAAAGTACATTTACAGTACAAGTAAGAAACTTTTTAAAAAATTAACCTTTTTATTAAAAAAAGGTTTACCTTATAAAAAAACCTTCTGTCCACACCTTTGGCACCGGAGTTTTTTACTAGTATATTATCAAACTTAATTAACTTATTATTAATCTTAACTTAAGAAAACATTCTAATGTTGTTTCAATTTAACGGTAGGTACAAATACGTAATTTTAATTCTTGAATTTGAATTTAAGAAATTGTATTTAAGAAAATAACAAAATACAATTTTTATTCAAACCTTACTCGTAAGGCAATGTAACGGATATGTAAATTTAAATTAATCTCTTGATTTTATTTACCAATTAGGTTCTTCAACGAGAACAATGTACACGACAATAAGACAATAACATGTCATTTATAACAAACTGCTTGCTATCACACACGAAATGGCTCTATTAAATCCTTTGTATAGAGCATTTTGCAAAATCGAGCAAAAACTTTTAAGCTTAGTTTAGTTAGACGTATAATTTTATGCGATTTGAAATGTGGGCATATTTTGTAACATACTATTAGTGTATTCTTATTAATAAGTCATAAAATGGATTTCGCCGAGACAGGCTATCGAGGTCAAGCAAAGATTCCGTCAGGCTCTGTCTTACTTTAAATAATATAAACAGTCATGTTGATAGTTATAGTTATCAACTTTACTTTACTTCACTACTTTAGAAACTTAGATTGTAAAAAAAAAACAATAAATAAAATTAACATCATGTCACCTGAAATGCATAGGATCTGTTACTTTACACAAACAATTTATTACTGTTTAAATGTATGTACTTCTTTTTAAAAGAAGTAACTTAGAGTAAGTTGTTTAATTTTGAATTACAGTGTATAAAGCCTACAGCTGTTCTCTTCAAAACCGGCTACATCCTAGAACCTAATGTTAAGAGCATAGTTAAAAGACGGTTTACTAGTCGTCATACGAACGAGAAATACTCGTCTCTCTTATAATGAGCTTATGTGTGGCTTTGCGGATGCACCGCCGGGATATGATAGGTTAAAGACTTTACCGCCACTTGAAATGCGCATCAAATTCAAATTCAATCGTGTATTCAATGAAATAAAGAATGCCTGTCGTCATGTCATCCCAACAATAGCTTATCATAACCGGTTTAATGAATAATTTTATAGAATTGCTACCAAGACCTCCATCCATTACAGGATAAGTTTAGACAACAAAAATAGTAATTTGTATGCTGAATAAAACTGTCTTTTAATATTTCCTTATTATTTCTGATGCCGAAAAGATAAAAAAAAATGGAAGCCATCATAAGACGTTATTAATATACGTTCTGCGATAAGATTTTTTTCGAAATTCATTAATTAACACATTGAAATGTTCCAATAATATAGCTGATAATATAAAAACATTTAAAACGATATTGCCAGCAGCTGCATAACTACTTATATACGCATAAAATGTTGACATTTACAATAACAATTACTAACACCAATTATGTTTATATACGGACAGGACGTATTACAACATTGCACTCTTATGTTCGCCATCTATTCCGTCTTTTACGGGCTGCCTGCGTTGCGTTGCCCTCTCGAGTATGCTCTATGATGCCCATTAACATATGCTATGCCTAAGACCTTTAGATATATTCCACAAATGGTTAAGGATATTTATACGTCGGTTATAGCGAATTCGAAAGCAAAGAAAGTATCATTTAAATCACGTTTTAATCACAATTTATGGGTTTCAATTATGCGATCGTTTATTGAATTACAAGAATAGTTTAGTAATAGCGGCTCGCGTCTCGGGCTCCCGTGGATGAAGTGGCAGTTAATGTCACGAGAGAATGGGTATTTTTATATATATTAATTGCTCGGAAGTATGTAGTCAGCCGCGGGTTGCAGCGCTGGCAGTCGAGACATTTCATTAACGCGAAATAAGCCAGTGTTCATACAAGGCCTAGTTGTCAAGTTTCGCATATTATAATTAAAGTAAGGAAACTAGCGCGCTGTTAAAGTAATTGCGCTACGGTTAACGGAAATGGCAGAATCGAAATAAATAAATTTTTATCTAATCTATACATCAAATATACCTTTTAAATTTAAACTCTATGTCAATGTTATAGCAGCAGCTGCATAAAATTGTATAATTAAATACAATGGCAGTTATTATTATTTCTCAATCAGAATGAAAAAGTCACTATGTATTATGTATTGTCATTAATCGTGGCTTCTTTAAAACCAACAACGTTTTCATACAAATATTAGGTACCTATATAGCTCCATTCAAGATAGACATAGGATATTGAAAACAAATTCGTAAGTTCTTAGAGTAAAGTGACTGTAATAATTGTACATATTATGTCATAATACTTGTTTTTCTACAGCATAGCATAATGCTCGAGCAGCGTTTTTTAACAAAAAGTAAGTTCAACGTATTCCTGCACGTTCCCTAGACAGGGTAAAACTAAAGGTCACTCGTCGACCAGCAACAAAGGCCGTCTAGATGCATATAACATTGCTATTATATATGCATAGTCGTACATACATACATACATACATACATACCTATAATATCTGCATATAATACGCACATAAATATAAACATGCCATAGCATAAAACATTTTAATTACAGTAATTGCATTTTCAAATAAATAACGTTCAACATTAAACCTGTATATTGAACTAATTTCGCTTAATTTTGTTGTAAGTATCGTTGTGGTGATGTGAAATATACACTGCAGCATGGTATTAATTAATAAGCCTGTTACATCCTTCAGTAAATAGGCAATAGGCTGTCTATCGCAAAAAGATTTGTCAAATGATAGTTCCTAAAATAAGCTTTTAAAGTTTATTCATCATTACAGACTAGAACAGATTAGATATTTCATTAAAATTGATAGGTAACAAGCAATGTAATAACATCTCTATGCCAAATTACACTGACATTGAACTAGATCAGTAACATCGTGAGAATATAACGGCCGCTTCGACTGCGACCAGCAAAGCGTGGTCGGAATTTATTCATTCAATTATGGTCTTTAAATTAAACATGGCGTCTTTTGTAACTCTTTCATGCTCGGAGAACAATATGCATGATATGTATTGTAACTTCCTGTGGAGTGATTGCTGCGTAGGCGACAGAATTACTATCAAAAGTAACTGTTCGCGTCTCTACCTATGTATATTAGGTTTTAACAGCGGCTTTGTTTTTAAATGTATTATTTTGTTAGGTACAAGTATATTGCGAATATAAAAGTTTTTATGAAATCCGAAAAAACTGACCATTGCAATTGTAATGTCGAGTGTCAAACTTTGCCGAGAAATAAAATGCAACCAAATAATAAACTGTAGCTCTACCAAGCCAATATATTTTTTTATTCATATTCACTTTTTATTCATATTTATTCAATAGAAGTTTTCATTTTAAAATAGATAGTATATAAAAATTTTGTCAGGTCCAAGTTTTAAAACGTGTTTTACAAGAATTACCTGACTATAAATCCAAGTGTAAGTGTGTATCGCCATCACCGTTTTCGTGCATCGAATACAAATATCAGACTTAATGGAGATGGGTCACCGTTGATGGTTTTATCAAAATAACGGCTACACTTTATACGTATACTGTATTGTGTATTCCAGAAACGTAAACGACATAAATACTTGTAGCTAAGAATATTCTACGTTTGAAACCATTCAACATTACGTTCCATTCATATATGTTATTTCAACAGAGACTTGTTTATGTTTAGTAAAATGATATTTGATATACCTACGTAAAATACATAGCAGAATACTATATTGCTTAAGACAAATCACAGATTATCCGAACAAATTGTCGGTTCGTTATAATCGTTCATACCTATCGTGGCACATGTAAAATTTTCATAACGCGTAGGCGCGATATCCAGCACGACAGGCCCCGCGACAAACATCGAGAAAGCCATACAATTTGACACAATTAACTCGGTACCACTCCTAATACACAATGTACACAACAGAATGAATTATGATTATTCTTGACAGCCATTGCATTGAAATAGATAAAATGTAGACATTAAAATATTAAGTGGCCCTTAAATAGAATGCTTATGAACTCATTTAACTTATAGCGAACGCTTTGATCGAATTTCAGTAAACCTATATTGATGTATAAAATATTAGGTCAATTGGGTCAACAACCAACGGGCTTCAAGGCGCTACTCAATTTTCTCTCTCAGTTATGGATAGAGCACGTCCAGAATTTTTAGCGGAATTGAATTTTAGAGCAAAAAAAGTTTATTGCCATTTAGAGTATTTTAAAATTCAAAATTATCACAAGGCTAATTATTAAGTTGACGATTCGTTAAAGTTTCTTTTAAAATTAATCCATGAAATTTTATTGATCTTATAACGAATCACATTATCTATAGAAGTAATATTTTCTAACATCGTGACGATTAGCACCAATGACACTATGCAAATAATAATAACAAAGTTACTTTATACACACATTTTCATTTACACAGAACATTTTTCATAATTTCTTCTTAACATGACTAACAACAACGTCAAACTACAAGTAAATCGTTCTTCGCTCTGCTTCATAAAGCAAGTGAATATTCATTGAAAGTGTATGATTCATTGCTTGAATGAAATGGAATGCATAACACAAGCGCGGGCAATACACAAGTGCTCTTATTAATTTACCTCATAATCATAACACGAAAGTAACAATAATATAAAGATTGTTATTAACTAATATATGAAACTAAAATGTAGGCTGAATCGCATGACGATTATTTCTGTATAGAAACCCTTCGACTTCAAAGCCGATTATTGCGGCTGGTTAAAACCTTCAGCCTACAACAGCAATGATGCGCATAAAAAAGTGCACCTTATAAAGAACGAATATCGACTTATAATTTGGTAAAATACAGTACTACCTAGAATATAAATGACTGTATAAAAATTTGGAAAATTCTTGTTTGCGTTATGCTATTTGCCGATAAGTCCAACGAGAAAAATATTTATTTATTTATAAACTGTCGATAAGTTCAACGAGAAGGTTTTTGTTTTTTCTAAGAACGAAATTAAAATGGTGGAAAGATTTATTATTTGGTTTCAACACTTAACCGACTGAGTCATGAGACTATTACACTTCATCAATACCTCTTATTGTGTCGTGTACCGATAAAATTACCGAAGAGCATTTAACGGTTCCCATAGCAAGTTACGTAAGAATGAACGTTACAAGATGATGTTAGACAGGAAAACATCGAACTTTCTCTATTGATGTTTGTGCGACAGGAGGTCCGGATATCCGAATGCATAGGCACGCACGAGATCTACATATTTCCATGAAGTGAAAACAATTTCGATTACATTGTGAATTAAAATGAATCAATACTGTCATTGTTCATAATAAATGAGCGTTAATTTTATTTTTATTCGTTTATCGCAAAGATTTTAACAAAGCTAAAATTATAATAAGCAGTAATTTAATAATTTTCAAGACACATACGTATATCTCAACCATAATAAATTAAGACCCTTTTTATAATAAAATAGTTAAGGGTCACGTATTCCAAGAGACTTATCCCATACAATTCGAAAGAAAAGAATCAATTACAACGCCATTGAACACCGAAATGTGCGCGACAATATGACTCAATAGGAATTAAAATTTATGAATTGGTTCTCAGCCCGAGTCACGAATTCCCTGACATTAAATAGAGTTGACTCGACTTAAGGCCTTTTGTGTTGACGAGCTAAATTAATTTCAAAAGCGGTAGCATAATCGCCAGATAATAATACTAGCACTAGCAGCGGTTCAAGAGGTTCATGTTTAGTATTCATATTAAACTACGTTTCGTAAAACACTATGTTATATTTGTAGAAAAACTTCACACCATTAAAATCACTCGACTCTAACCAGTAAGCGTTGACTTATTTTTTACAGTAGAACATAAACAAATTAAAACTAGCTAACACGATATCTTGTCAACGCCATTTAAGATTGCGACTGAGAATTCTGGTAGGTACCTATATCCGTCGTAAACTTTTTTGATTGAAACTTAAGCATTTGACTTTATCCTTAGTGCATATAAATTGTTATCTAAACTGGATTTAAATGCCACGAACATAAACTTTATTTAAATTACAATACAAAATATTTTCATGCAATTAAGTTTTAAATATACTTTTTTTACTTATATGGAAATATGTGTTTTCTTTTATGAAGTTATTTTTTTGGGGCGTAAGTAGTCACGATAGATGTATGCTCCTCGGTTAACGCAAATATTTATGGATGGTAGTGATAATTATAAATCATTTTTTAAATCAGTAATTCAGTATCCTTATCCTGATCAAGTGTTTTTAAAATTGGTACAAAGCAGTCACTTTTGCTTTTTTAATACAAAACACAACAATAACACACAAGATATGTAGTGCGTCACACTTGCGTGCCTGTTTCAATGAATATTTATATCAGTTGCATAATTTAATGTGAAAAACCAAGTGAAATTAAATATTAATTAACATACTACAACAAATAATATTTTCGCTTGCGCTGGACATGTAAAACAAACACCATATTATCAGTTATACCAAAATGAGATAATGGACCAAGTATAATCATACTTGCAGAGAAATAGGTATCAAACATAACTAGTATAGTATTTTTTCTGTTTTTTATAGTAGTTTTTCTTAATCATGAAAAGAAAACCGTAACTGATTGATCTATGATGAACTCAAAACTGAACTTGAAACGTATTTTTAAACATTTTTTATGTTATGATTTTGTCACTTATGAATTATTTTCTAATGAAAAGAATTCTTTCATTTGTATTTAAAGAATGATGATCTTTTAGATCGTCTTGTTGCATTTTTATTTTTGAAATCAAAAAAACTGGAAAAACAGAGATTTGTTCTCGAAAAACTTAACTGTCTGCGGAAAATGTTCGACTTTAAATGATACTAAAATACTTTAGGAAGTAGAAATGAAACATTTGTGATAACATCAAATTTGCTTTTCTGATAACAACATATGAGAAATATTCAGATAAAGAAGCTTTGAGAACTTATATAAATGACGTAAAGTCCGACAGTTACATACATTAAGTTCCGACTTTAACAGTTTTACCTTTTATCTTCTCATCGTTTCTGTATACCGCATTGTTTCTAAAATTGCATTTTAATCATTTTCTTTCCTTCCTTCATTAGTGCTCAGTTTGTAATAGGCAAGTGATGTGTTTTAATTTGCTATACTTTTCTGTTATAAAATTATTCTCCTTTGAAAACGACGATCATTTGAGATTACTGCACTTAACTCTTAATGTTCTTGCAAATGGCGGCTTATCTCTAATGATATCAATTCGGTTTCGTGTGAACTAACATTATAAATTGCGACACACTGTTTGGTACAGCAAAACACACAAATTAACAATTAGAGGAACAGCATATAAGCTGTCAAGTTTTCGATATATAGGTCACAGGCTGGTAATGTTTCGCAATAGACTTGTTTTGAGAAATAGCAAGACAAGTGATCCGGAGTTTAGTTTTTCAAGATACAGAGTAAAGCTGATACAAAGGTGACGTCAGAGACGTGTGAAGCGAACCGGGAATTGAACCAGTCCGGCGGGTGACCGGTACAGGTGTACGGCGCGTGCGCATGAGCTGCAGACTCCTCTCGAATATGTACTTGTTTTATTAAATTCGAATTATATATTTGGTATTAGCAGTGTCCATTTTTTAAGGCCACTTTTTTTACAACGCATTCAACTGCCAGTCGCGGACATTTCGATTTAAACTTGCCTCCTGATAAAAGATCAAAACAAGTTTCAATACAAATAAACAAAAGGAAGTAGCGATGTCCTCTATTTCCAACTATTATCAAAGACAACTAATCGATATTAATCATTAGAAGAATAAATTGATAAAATATATTACAGGAAGTGTGTACCGTTAAATTGTTTAAATTACTAGTTCACGTAATAAATTATTTAAATTCATACACAACAGAAACTCGATTCGATCTGTCTGTAGTGTTAAAATTTCCCACGATCGCAAACACCTTAAAGTAAACCTTGAAATAAAGTTACTTAACTTAATGGTATGAAAGGTACCTAACTCGAAGTCCACGAACTGATCAAACATTCTGTGCTTTAATAAGTCAAATATTTATCATTACGATTGCAGAAACAATCAGAAGCTACAATTTGTACCATAAAGGATACAAAAAATTGGTTTTAAGAACATCCCGATCTTTCCATGATTATTTTTATAAAATGTTCTTTGAAATATAAAACACAACTTCGTAATTTTTTATATTCGTATGAATTTTTAACTAGAAGTAGCAATAAATAACAGGCAAATCGTTAGTTGGTCAGCGACCACACCGACTGCAGTTAGCGAAACGTTGTCGCCAATAGTCTCAATGCTTTACGATTTACGAATACTAAGTAGTTGCGAGATCGATTGTTAATTAGGAATGTAGTGGCATGGGAAGGTCTAATTTATAGCGATAATTAAACATTTGCAAGGATACAGTTCTTCTAAATAGTACTTTACGTTGATTGCTGGAACAAGAAACATTAAATTCTTCAAGTATTAGGTAGTTTTTTTAAAGGTTCCTTAAGTTATAATATATGCAATTGATTGTGTCATTTAGTTTTCAATTTAAACAAACTGTATTCATAGAATTTTAATGACGTTATTATACATATGAAAGGAACATCAGTTTTACTTAACATTAAATTCCATATTACAAAGTTAAGAAAAAAATATAATTTCCGAATCAGGAGTAACATACATATGTTTGAGTAGATATTCAAAAGATTTATCATGAGAATTTTATCATAATCGACACAAAAATCTCTATATATATAAATATATATAAATGAATTGCTGTTCGTTAGTCTCGCTAAAACTCGAGAACGGCTGAACCGATTAGGTGATTTTGGTCTTGAAATAATTGTGGAAGTCCAGGGAAGGTTTAAACGGTAAAAAAATTGATAAATCACAAAGAAA
>DVWM01000151.1:0-13234 GCA_018235105.1 Junonia coenia | reverse complement strand
AGATGCACGTTCACTTTGCCCTATGTAGGCAAGTGTCACATGAAAGTGCACTTATAGAAATATAGCGCTGCGTGCGCGCCCGCATTTAAAAGATTGCATCGAATGTTCCAAAATTGTTAAAAACACGTTATATTTTAGTGCTTTTATTTTTTTAACCACCGTGTCTATCTTTGCTTGTAATAAATACCTATTGAGTTTATGACAAAACAAATACACCCTATAAGCAGAAATCGATAGATGATGTTTTTAAAATGATGTAAAACTAACCAACGGCGAGATCACCTCACAAAAAAGTATATCACATCCTCTAATAAAAACTATTTTTAATTATCCAATTGAAGAATGAGTGCTACACTACGTTTTATCCAGTGAGCCGTAGGCTTATCGGAAGGTAAATAAAATGCTAATACAAAATTAGACGAATGGCCTGTTGTAGCCAAAACGCCTTTCCTTTCTAGAGTCTTATATAGCGGACATTTATACCTAGAACCTTCCTCGAAGTCCTTTTTTAATTTCGGATACAACCAAACAGCTGGCATGTTATCATTTAAAACTTTTGGAAATTGTTCTCCTATTGAGTAGGTTTGACGATCCCATCGAGCACCATCCATAAAAAGGCCATGCACATTTACTCCGTATTCTGGAGGAGTATGTTCGTAGTCAACACGTAGGACTTTAAAATCAAAAACTAACAAATCTATTGGAATTTTCTTTGCTCGAGCATAGTTTTGAATCGATCCGGTAAGAAAAGCCTGAGTAAAAAAGAAACCTGATAACCAAAACGTAGGAGGTTTCCCATTTTGGTACCAGTTATCTAACATTGCCAACCTTTCAATGAAATCTGTCACATAGCTTGGTAATGGTTTTAAACTCGGATAGGATACCTTTGACCAATTGTCAGGTATTTTACCTAATAACATAGCGTTGGATTGTAAATCTAATGCTGGAGACATTACAATAATACCTTTCACAGCTTTTTGAAGATCCACTAAGGAATTTTTTATTTCAATTAATAATTTATTAAAACGTTGCATTTCTTGAATAAGAACTGTATTCATTGATTCATTATAGTCTACTGGATATTTTTTCTGTGACAGTTCAATGTCAAATACTGATGGTAATTTAGACAAAATTTCTGAAGACATTTGCATCAATATAACTTCAGTATTCCCGCCCTCGCCACCGCCACTAGTACCTTCAACTAAGACCAATGCAGAAGTTAATGCAACTGAAATCGAATAGTCTCGAGTTATTCCTGCATTCATATGTAAACCGAATACTTCGGGTGGAGGATTCACAGGAACTGTTTCAATGTGTTTTAGGTAATCTTGATACTCACACCTACGGGGAAGTCCGTACTGTGAGCCTATATCACAGAATAAATAATTGGGTTCATTTACAACACCCGGATTTACATAATTATCTAAAATAGTTACGATCAATCTTCTATCCCAATCGTCAGTCACTCGACCGCCATAATTACATTCCCCTGTTAAATATTTTATAGCCACATATTGTATTTCTTCGTATTGATTTAGAAACATTTGTAGTTGCATTACTGATATATGAAAATCAGAATCATTAAAGCCGTACTGTATGTTCCAACCAAGAGGGCCGAACTTTTTTCTTTCCTGCACAACCGCGTGAAAAAAGCTAATTCCATACAAAAGCTTACTAAATGTCTTATCCTTTCCAGGACAACCTTCAAAAAATTCAGGTTCTTTTAGTGGCTCCGATAAATAGGACCTGTTTAAATTATGTTGAAGTCCTGTTGGTGGCTCGTTTGTCATTTTAACACCAACTTGCAAAACTGATTGTGGAAATTTTTCAGAAGGATAGCTAGTGAGCCATAACCTGAAACTTAAATCTGTGTTTGTTAGATCAAAACCTTCAACAATTTTTTCTAAAGTGGGTAACCAGGATACCGCTAAATGACAATTTTGTAAACATACCCAACCACCTTCTAATTGGGCTCTTTCAATCATTGCTTTGGCAATTGGGCCTTGTCCTTGACCCAAAGATATTGAATTAAATCGATGACTATATCCCATTTTATCACAGTATTTTATTAAAGCTCCCATTGGATCGGATCCTGGTGAAAGAATAAATATCAACGGTGCTAAACAATTAGAATCTCCAAATGATTTTCCTATATCAAACGGTGGAGGTGTAATATATTTTTGGCCCATCTGTTTCTCTACAAAATCCGATATTGCAAATGTTAACTTATCTGGTCTTAATACTCTGATGACCAAAAGTTTTTGAAAAGTAGTTAGTTTAGTATCCCAGTCACCCGGTAAACTTTTTCGGTGAGGTTCAAGGTCGTCATAAACTTCTTTCCATTTATTTTTAAGAGAAACAAAGCTATCTTTAAAATTTTTAAATGAGGATAATTCACTTAAACGACAAATTTCATCCCAGCCCTTGTCTGGCAACCAATCGACTGGCTTTTTGTATAAATTTTCTATTGCTATTCCACCAGTTATAAGAAAAATGTACTCATCGTGATCCATATCACCCGTGGACAACATCATCTTCGAACACATTATAAAAGAAAACATAAGTTTATCTTTGTCAAATAATGATCTACAAACATTGCTATATAAATTGTATGTAAAGGTATCTTTTAAAAATTTCAACCTTTTTTCTAAATCTTTGGATTTGTTTGCATTTTCAATTGAAATAATATATAAATTTATAAACCAAGTCAAAGAGTATTGATACATAGGATCCACATTTGGTAACTCCGTTACACAGTAATAAAGAACAGCCGAATGTGACGCTATGGGTCTATACCCGAGCCTAAATTTTTCAATTATAATTTCAGTTTCAACAGACGCTTCTTGTTTTTTCATTATATCAATAGCCAGAAGTTTAGAAGAATCTAAAACTTCTATCGCCGTTTCATCCTCCAAAATATCTCCTTTTGATTCTTGTAACGTACGTAATATATCGTCTTCTACTTGTTTGAGCGCCGCCCTATTAGCTGCACCTTGAACAATCAATTTTTCACGTTTTTCTTGTAAATCTGGTCTTTCTTTAGCAACAACTATACCAAGTAATTGATCTTCTAACCCATCTTTTGTTAACGCAAAATTAATCAAAGTAACTTTATTAAAAACTTCAGGTAAATAGTGTGGGTTCCTTAATTTTGTTGTCATATATAACCTGAAATTAGGATGATATTCAATTATATTCTCACCTAAAGCTATAAATTCTTTACCCCCTTGAGTATAGGTGTGTTTTAATAAGACTGGATCTAAAGGAGGTTCAACGTCTTCTAATATACAATCTATCAAGGCAGGTTTACCGTATTCTAGGCATGTTTCTATAACTTTCATGTAATTACTATCAGTAAATTTCATCACTTGCAAATCGTTGGATTTTTCCATAGTTTTTATCCATTTATTAGCTTGACCTTGAGGATCAACGAGTAAAGACCATTTTAAGGAGTTATCTTGTATAACTGCATTATCAATTGAAAATGAATCCCAAGGCAGTCCCGCA
Source organism: Junonia coenia (assembly GCA_018235105.1). Lineage (NCBI taxonomy): Eukaryota > Metazoa > Arthropoda > Insecta > Lepidoptera > Nymphalidae > Junonia > Junonia coenia. Next base: position 9,727 of record DVWM01000151.1, on the reverse strand, counting down.
ATGCACCAATTCTGGATTTTAATGTCTGTTCCAAGAATATCTTTAAATACAAATTGTTCAGAATGAGGCATTTCAAGTTTTATTATTAAATCTCTCCATTGGGTTATTACAGTTATCCGTATAGGCAGAGTATACGGTGCCAAGTAAGCAATAATTCCACAGGAAACAAGAATATCACCTGCTAAGTTATCATATAATCGTTGTAAATTCTCAGCAGCTTGTGTCCATCGCACCCTCTCTCCCCCGAGACCACCAATTAACTTTTCTGCACGATACAGTTTATCAATACAAAGTTGCACTTCGTCTTCTAAAGCTTTCTTTTTAATATTAGCTTCTTCTAATGCCTCGTTCAATTCTGCCAGTTTTGCTTCTAATCTAGCCACGGTTGCTTTTTTTTCTTCTAGAATTGCCATTGTTTCAGAAAATTCCTTTTCGGCGGCTTCTAATTTGGCTTTTTTTGGAGCGACAACTTTAGCTACTGCATCATACATGTCCATAGCAATGATCCATTTACACAAACCTTCAGCTGCTGTAGAAGCTTTTGCAATGATATGTGGCTTAAAATCTTTATGAGAAAGATATTCTTTTCTAATTTTTTGCATTGTGGCTATCGGTATATTATCTTTATCAAAATTTCTAAGGGAATCTAAGAAACCCATATCTCCTAAAATTCGTTTGCTAGGTCCCCAATAATCAAACATTTTTTTTCCTGGATTGTCAGGATCAGGTATTTTATCCGGCGGAATTCCTTTCATAACGCAAACTGCAGCCATAACTAATTTTACAGTTGCAGGTGGATTTTTCATAGATTTAACAATTGTAATATCAGCTGGTTTTAGTGTATTTAAAGCTGCGATTGCGTCTTCCAAAATGGGTAGCGCTAAAGCCAAATCGGCTTCGCAATCTTTTTTTAATTCTTGCGCAGCAGCTGCTTGGACATTAGCAACTTTTTGATCTTCTCTTACTTGTGCCGCCGCTTTATCAGCAGAAGCAGTTTCAACTGCTATTTCTTCCATCATTTTTGCTGATTTCGCAGCCATAACTATTAATTGAGGTTTTAATGCGTTTAAATCGCGTTGCATAATAGCTACGGCATCTGCTGCTTGACCTAATTTATCTAGGCCATTTGTGTATCTTAATTTTGCTGCTCTTAACTCTCTTTGCTTTTTATTGGTTAATATCGTAAACGATTTTATTAAATTTAAGTATGATGCGGAAGTAATATACGTCTTTCTACCATATTGCTGATAAAAATCATTAGATACTATTCTCGAATCCACGTGAAATTGCTTGCATGCAATAACTGCAGCAGCTTTAACTTTATCGGGTACATTAACTTTTACCATATAGTGATGAGCTACCATTTCTAGTGCATCTTCTGGCCAACTATCATACCAATCAATTGTACAACAGTTTACAAGAGAAGGATAAAGTCGTAATCTTGTTCTAAAAGAACTTCCAATTGGACTAAAACATAATACAATGTGTAATTTAGCTTTGCATCTCCCAATGAAAAAAGAAAGGATTTGCAACGGACTTATATCAAGATTTCTGTTTCCTCCTTGAGCTGCTAGACGAACTAATTCAAGAATTTCTTGTATTTCATCTAATCCATATAAATTAGGAACTTCGCCTGAATTTAATAAGCTGTCCAGGTTTTGTATAAAAACTTCCTCTTTTATTTGGTTTTCAGTAAATAAAAATGTTGTATCCTTATTCAAACCACCAGATTCTCGAAGTACCAATTTTATATCATCACGCCAATCTTTAACACTATATGATTTCGTTATTTCTGGCTGATATACTTGTTGACCGAGAATTGTACTGGCTAATCTAGTTAGTGACTGTCGCCCCGAACCTCCAACACCTACTAGTAAAGCATTTCCTGATGGCATAGAAAGTAGCCTACATATCTTTGATAAATGTTCTAGAGCATAATCAAATAAAACAATATTCATTTTAGCCTTATGCATTGTATTATATTCTGCTAACATTGTTATAGCAATATTTAAAAACACTTCTTTTGAAGGTATTTCCTCGTATCTTCTTTCGCCTTCAACACTATCCGTATCTAAGTAACATCCAAACATCATCTTTTTAAGACTTTCTTGAGTAATTTCTCCTTTATCATTTTGATATGTATCTAAAACTGAATCAAAAGTGTCTCTCATGAAATCTTGAGTTGATTTACGTAATAAATCGAAGAACCACATGCGGTCGGATTCGTCAACCAGTCTATCATAGAAAACACGCATAATCTCATGTATCCATACTCTTGTAAATGTCTTTTTGTTTTCAGCGGATTCTTTTCTTAACAATGCACATCCTTGAATAACTCTAGAAAAATCCCGTAAATTAAATATATAATGTGATTTAGCTGGTGTTGGTCTTAAGCCTTCAGTAGCTTGATCATATATATTCATAGTTGCAGCTATTATGTTTACTATAAAAGGTTGGGCATCCTGACCAAACCCATTTCTACGCCACCCTAATTGTAGCAAAGACGTAAAAATTTTTGTCATACTTTCTTTTGAAAACTCATTAATTGAATAAATATTGTAATGTCTTAACATTCTCGGATATATTAACTGTCTACTTCCACCTACTGGACCTATTGCTCCATAAAAGAAAGTGTCATATATGAATAGCTTATCCGTGGTTTTTAGGTCATACCAGTGCTTCTGATCGAAAAACAATCTTAACAACTCAATAGCAGGTTGGGCCCCATATACTTCTTTAGCAGGCATATTCATATCGTCAATAAAAATAATTGCTTGTTTACCTTTGGTAGGTCCATAATTATTTTTCCTTCTTTTAACTAATTTAGATAGAACTAAATCTTGTGTTTGATTAGCCGAAGTTGTTGTTGTAAAAGTTATAAAACCTGGAGTATATTTTTCTAAGTCAATACCATTCATCAAAAAATTTTGAACGTAAAAACTTTTACCAGTTCCAGTTGGCCCTATTAATAGCAAAGGTTTTGAAAATTTTGTATGCAATTTCAAAAGAAATAAATATTTTTCAGTTTCTAATGTAGGTATAATGGTCTGTAATAAGTTAATTTGCTCCTTTATTTGAACTGCCTTTACTGCGTCTGGCCAAGGTTTCCAACATCCTTTACCCTTATACATATAAAAATGATCTATTATTAATCCTTCGCTGGGAATCGAAACATCAATTCTTTCGATTTCTGTCGGGATCCCCTTTTCTCCCTTAAAATAATCCTTTAATAATTCATCAAATCTATCACGAGAGTCAGTGTTTAATATTCCTCCAATTCCCCAAACGATTGCTGTCATAAATGAAGCTAGAAACCATGTCCTTGTATACTTAGTATCTTCTTCACCTTCAATAGCATTATCCATTAACATTTCTGTAAGCCTGAGAGTACTAATTATTAAGTTAACATCTCCAGCAGTAACAAGTTGAATACAGTGTTTTTTAACAAAATACACTAAAGGTTCGAATAACCATGAGCACATATTAAAAATATATTCCTCATTATCTTCAAGCCAAATTGGGTTCAAAGTATTCAACCATGATTTAAAGAAAGGCATAAAACCAAATGATGCAGATTCCATGTAAATCATACCACACCTTGAAACCGTGGCAGGAGAAGCTTGTGCAAGATCCATAACTTCAAATATCATTGACATTACATTTGACATTGCCATTACCTCGCCTGAAGTTAAACAAAGCTTTTTATTGTCATCTAAGACAGTGTTCATATTCTCAATCCATACAGCGTCTACAGGCCCATCAAATACAATCCATTTTCTTACAGGGGTATCTTCTGAAGCAAAATCTCTAAACATAGTAGCAACAATACCATCTGTCCATTCGTATGAAATGGGATCAAATGCCCCATAAAGTTGGCCCATAGTAACTGCTTTGGGATTAAGAACTTTATATGTACACTCACAACCTCCTGCTTGATTTTGTTCACTCATCAGTGTTAACGCTTCAGATAACACCTTTAACGTCATAGATTTACCAGAAAAGGGGTCGCCTACTAACATAAATCCATGCCTAACAATCATCATTTCATATGTTTGAATCACTTTTATCAAAAAACATTCTATAGGTTGTAAGTTATTTTTTTCACAAACAGTAACGCAAGCTTTTAAAAAATTGTCATAATCAGGTTTGGGCAAAGTAATTCCTGGAAATAAATCTGATATTATACCTTCAAATAAAGGTACATCGAATGATAAAAATTTAGGTAAATTAACGTCAGTAATTGATCTGAGCAACAGAATACTTTCACTTTCATTAGGAAAACTTCTTTTTAAATTACCCGCAGCAGATAAAACAGTTTTTACGGCACGCATTCCGTAATCATAGTGATTCTGGGAAGATAATTGCTCCGAACAAAGACGATACGTTGTTACAATTTTTACTGATAAACTTCGAGCATCTATAAAACCAAAGGAATACAATGATATTTCACCTATCATTGCGTAGTCAGGAACCATCATGGCGACTGTTCTAAATAATACCTTAAGGTTATCCGGTAATTCAGATCTTCCAGCATACCCCGGATTCATTGTAATACAAACATAACATGCAGGATTCAAATTTAAAGTAGTACCTTCAAAATCAAATGTTTCTAAATGTTGTCGAACTGCCTGCACTATACATAATATTTGTTGTGCAATAACTGACAACACTTCAACTTCAATACGATTAAACTCATCAAAACAAACCCAAGCTCCACATGAAGCTAAGCCTTTAAAAAATTTTCCCATTGCTTTGTAGTCTAAGCCATCAGAACAATTAAAAACTACGCATTGAACAGCCAGAGCTTTAGCTAAATCTTTAGTAGTTTCCGTTTTGCCGGTTCCAGCTGGACCTTCAGGAGCGCCATTTAAATGGAGGTAATAAGCTCCAATTAAAGTTCTATAACAACGATCAGTCAGAGGTGTTATTACTAAGCGATCCGAATTACCTAAATATTCATATGCGTAATTAACAACTGCGTTTATTATTTTAACAAAAACTTTTTCCTCTTCCCAGTAATATCTTAACTGAGCTAACCATTGAAAATCTGTTACTTCTGTCACGTTTTTTTCAATTAGATCTTGGATAACATCTTTTGCGTGAACATCAATAACAATTAGAGCTTTTACTGTAACACTACTTAATTTAGATAAATCCGTTCTTCGTATGATAGCAACAGTTTCGTTAAGCTGTTTAGTTAATGTATTGTGAAATTCTTGAAGTTCACTTAACTTGTGAGTATTTAAGCATTCGTGGACGTCAACTGCCCAATATATTTGAGATATCGCTAAAACAACCATGCCCTCCCAAGATAATATCCAGTCCACACGATTCATATTCACATAATCATAATAAGACAACTCAGTTTCCGATTTTACTGCTTTTAGCATCTGATCTTCAACTTGAACTAGCCACTTTTCAACTGAACCTCTGGCGGCAGCAACACTGATAGTTTCCAAGAATTCCACTTGTTCTCCTTCCATTGATATCATCGCAGATATATTATATTCAGGATCAAAAACTAAACGATTTATACCCTCAAAACATTTCTTAAGATGCGGCTGTACTTTTAAAGGGTTTTTTGTTTCAGACAAAATTTCTAACATTTCATCATTTGACAAGAAAAAAAATCGAGGAAAGTATAATCGCTTCTTTTCTAAGTAATTGTTAATACCGTCATTGATTTTTTCTAATAAATTTGATGCAATTTTAAATGATTCCAGAACCCCAGCTCCACCAGCTATGTCTAAAACATGAGGATCCTTGTCAACAGATCCCATATAGCGACGATAAATATTATTTACTTCTACAAACATTACTCCCTCTTCTTGCATTTGAGCAACAATATCCTTCGAAGAAAATATGGGTAATAAATAAAGCCACTGACTTTGAACTTTACCCCATTCGTCAATCGTGGAATTAACGCGAGTAATTTTATCATACCATGCTCGTACTTGAGATTCAAATGGTTTCACGAATGCTGAACCTCGCATACCTATTGTTTTTACAATATGATCATCCAAAACACTTTGTATATCGTCAAGACCAGACAATATATAAATCCCAGTGTCCTTGTATGGACTAGTTTTGAAACAAATATCGGTCCATTCAGCCATCATCTTATTCAAATTTGTTATAAGAGCTAACTCTTTGGTCGCTGCGACACTAACAATTTCATACTGGTCGATATCATCCCAAAGATTGAAGTTAATAATTTTTCTTAAAGATGTGCCAGCATTTGGTGTCAAGTCAAATCCAGCAATAGATGACATTTCATCCCAATGTCTCTGGACTAATGCTGGATTGCACATAATATGGGCCATTTGTACATTAGGTCTCCAATCCTTAATTTCAGCTATAGCTTGAGCACAAAGTTTCATAGGTGCTGGTAAGTTATTTATATCAGGATCATCTACTAAGCCCTGAAACCTTTTTTCGACACCTTCTGATATTTGTTGTTTAATTTTTGTTCTGTAAGCTTTAGACAACTTTAGAAATTCTTTGTAGTAAAAATCGTGATCTTGTTCTATTTGTTCATGATCTAAGTATTCGAACGGACCATCCATCCAAGTGTAGTAACTTCGTTTCCATTTATGAACCAAGTAAACAAGACAATGAAACGGTTTTATGAAATCTTTCAGTTCTTCTAATTCAGGATAATTAGACAAGGGAAATTTAAAAGTAGTTTCTTCGCTATTAATCCATGATACTAATTTATCGCAATCTTCAAGACGATGAACAAGTTTTCTTAAATATTCTAAATATTCAAGAGTATGATTAATATCATCCATATTGTCCAATAATTCAAGATAAGGGGTAATTTCTAGAACCTCTTTATTTAAACACGCAATTTTAGACAAAAGATTATCTTCCATTTCTGCCTTAAAAGTTTCATATGCAGCAGCGTTCTTTTCGAAAATAGGTTTGATATCCGTTATCCAATTAACGGTCTTAGTATTAGATGCCACATGTTCTGGAGATAAAGATGTCATTTCTAACAGATTTGAAATAATATTTATTTGTCTCAAAATTCTCTCTTTTAGCTGTTCCACCAAAACTGTTTTTGCATGTAAAATATAGACTCCTTGTTCTACTAATTCAGCCGCGTTTTCTGGTTCTTTTAAAGCTCTACTAGCAATAATTTCGAATTCCTTACATATACTATTATTTTCATCCATATGAATTTTAACAATGCCAGCTATTATATCATTAATAAATTCTGTGGCTTTTTGTTTTAATCCACATATCATTCGTCTTTGACAAATTACAGCACAATTAAAGTATTCGTTTTCAATAATAGCTGTAATATCCGAATTAATACCTTGAAAATACATAATTTTTTCTCGAGAATCTTCGAACTCCTTAGCTTCTTCAATAAATTTTAATAATTGCAATTTAGCTATACTGCCATACAACATGTTATAATTCACTCTCAGTTTTTCTAAATATTCATTAAGCGGATCAAAAACAATATTTAGTTGTTGTTGAAGTCTTTCATGGCCATTGTTGTGCAACCATTCATTATATTGAACTGGTAAAGCGTCGTGATTGTATGGTATTTTAAGATATTGTTCAATTGGCATAAGCCTTTGAGCGATATTAGAAATAGCATTAATTATCGAGTGATACACATTATACACTTCATCAAGTGATGGATCATAAATAAATTCCCCGTTAAAGTCTAAATCTATATTCAGTAAAGGTACGGATTCTGCATCTGTCAATGACTCTATAATAGCGTTTATAGATCTCCGCATTAGTTCTTGTATTTGCATAGATATCATTTTTGTTGCACATTTTACAAAGTCAGCTACTCTTTTTGATTGCATTCCTCGCAAACATCTTGGGTTCTTCAACCAATTCACAAGTATTGAATACCATGTACTGGATACTAAGTAATCAGCGCGTTTAATTTCTTCCATTATTTTCGTTTTAAATTCCTCTAAATCAAATGATCCTTTCGCTCTATATTTTGACAAGTTGATTATAGATTCGGGAAAAGTTTTTTCAGAGGATTCAAGTATAAGCCGTATAAATGGATGAAGTAATAAAGAGCCCGACTTTAGTTTCTTACGGTACTTAATCATTTTATTGTAGTTGGATGTAATACCTTTAAATTTAAAATATGGTTCTTCGTATCTCTTACGGGGTACACCAGGAACATCACGGATAACTGTTTTTACAGCTAAATCGTGTAAATTTCGATTCCATTCATTTTTACTTTCATTCAAAAGTTCTTCCATTAAGACGGGATAAGCATTTCGTAATTTCGACGGAATCAGACCACATATTTTTCTTTCCCAAGATTTAAGCATAGGGGGAGGTTGAATATTTTGAGCACTTTCGCGTAAAATATTTATATACCTTTCTTGAGACATGTCTAACTCATCAAGTTCGAATTGTTCTTTTGGTGTTCGAGCTATGGTAACCTTTCTACCCGCCGCTTTTTCTTCCAGAATTTTACGAAATTTCTGTTTTTTATCCTAAAAATTTAAAATTAATAAAATTAATAATAAAGTGCACGCCTTCTTTACGGTTAAGCGGTTAACTACATTAGCTTTAGGCTTTCAAATTAGTCAAAGTAGCGGTCAATTTTAATTTGTAACCGCACGTCGTGGTAAATATAAACATAAGCGGTTACGTATAAAAACTACCGCAGAAATGGCTGTGAACCCGCGGTTACCGCAAGTGCTTAAGGGTGCTAGGAGCGCTAAGAATTCTTGGGGACAGCTAGTATAAAAGGGTAAATCGAAATAAAACGAATTTTGCGTTTGGACTTTGATTATGAATGTAATGTAATTTACATTTTTTTATTACATTATAATTATAATCAAATTGTTTGACTTAGAAAAATGCTACTATAAAAAGCGCATCTGATTTCGAATAAAAATAATTTTTGCTTTTTTTTTGCTTGATAATTTTCGCTAAAGGACAAAAAATAATTTATATTTTTATTATATAGGTACCTATACAATTATACATACGTAGATTAATGTCTATTTACCTTGATTCTGTTGTAGGGCGGCATTGGGGTAAATGGTAATTTTCTGACTTTATTAATGTCAGGTATAGGTAACATAATAGGAATTCGACATCCATTTTTTGTTTGTAATAACTTCCTTAATTCGCTCTCTTCCATTTTAATACATAAAATGTTTAATCAAAAAAAATATCTCGCTTGCTCATAATGTATTCCCAAATAACTTCCGAAATCAATATTTTATTTGTAAACAGCACCATGGTAACCATTTTTTGCGACTACTGCAGGGGACTCACGAATAAAAAAATCTAGTACTCAGACTTCGATCGTATGAAATATAGCGAATATTTTCTTATCAATACCCTACCAACATATAATAACGTTCTCCTTAAGTAGGAGAAGAGGCCTATTATGCCCAGCAGTGGGATATGTACAGGCTGTTACTAATATATTTTCAAATTTTCTATAACTTGTAATTTTAGTCAGTACCTACCAGCGATTTAAGTATACAAAATATATCTACCTGTTTATTGAGACAATTAAAAATCCTTGATTTTTTCGACTTTTCAGGATTATAATATATATTTATGTATGGAATATAAACTAGTCAAAAAAAATAAAGGATCAAAAAAATTATCGCAATTTTTAGTGTTTTTTTTTTCAGATAGGTGTATTTTGGTTAAAAATGGTCGTATTGGAGTCATGAAAATAGCTTACTAAAGCTTGAAGTCTCTAGTTTTGAGATTT
>DVWM01000150.1:0-13248 GCA_018235105.1 Junonia coenia | reverse complement strand
GACACATCTTAATAAATCAAACACTAAAAATTACCATATAAATAACATTAATACGTGTTACTAAATATTAGTTTCTATTAAATATTTAATCGAAGACGAGATTAACTTATTTCACGCCATGTTTTGGAAACTGACGTGTGTGAATATGTTTTAGCAAAATAAATAAATAAAGCCTAACCGGTGCGGTGGTCCCGCAAATATTTCGCACCCGTGAAAGAAGAGTCAACTAACTCAAAATATCTAGCACTTCTAAAATTACTATAATGTCTAAAGTTTTAAAACGCATTTTCAGGAGCACACATTTTTTAACTTGGGTGACTTTTCTTCTGGGTGTGCGATTTCATGTTAATGATAAAATTTCATCTCGTGCGTTTCTCTCGGTGGTGAATGAAAACCTCGTGAGGAAACCTGCGTGTGACGGGAGATATGTCATCTTACACATGGAACTTTTAATCTTTTCCTTAATAGGAGAAGGTGGGACAGTTAGAGGTTACTTTACTTTATTTAACTTTAATGATAAGAAGTAGGTATATCTTTTTTTTTGTATAAAATGTAACTGATTTTTATTGAACCGTTATTTTCTTGTTTACAGAATATATTCTTTACAAAATTTTCTTTAAACTTATTATTATTTATTATTCAACAGTTTGAAGAAAATTTTGATTGATTGATTGAGAAAATTGAAGTAAGTATTTCAGAGTTTTATTTTTAAAAAGTAGGTATGCACATATTAAAAAAAATGTGCCTGTATAGACCTATAAGGTCTTTCAAAGCGTAGTTACACGTTTCAATTTTTAACAACTACAGTGTGTTAATTGACAGCAGCTGTCATACAACAATTACAACCGCAATTACCAGCTACTGTCAATGTCGAAGGTTAGCATCGGATCTAGCGACGTAGCACATGCACAACCGACAATCATCAGACAATAGGCCACAACGGAAGCGTTTGAAGTGCTAATTCGAAAAATACAAACCACATAATAATCAGCAGAAAGACGCTCTCCAGCGAGCGATGAAATGACTACGAACCTACAATTAGTGGCCGAAGCAAAATGGCTGCGTACACGTCCACCTTATCGTGACCTCCTCGAAACTTAGCGTAAATGTTTATTGTATGGTCGATAGGTAAAACTTGTACACTTGGTGGGGTCTCCCTCCCTGGTCGTCCACCCACCCCCGAGTTACGGCGTGCGTGTGTGTTAATTTAATTTTCTACTCGCAGTAATTGCCGGGCCGGGACAGACTGCCCGGTACACGACATTGTAACGAGTTATTTGTACATTAAAAGCACATATTTGCATGAACCTTCCTGCTCTGACTATCCTACGTACAATTTCCTATATTTTAGAAACATATGCAGATATGGTGCTATAAAACTTTATTGTGTTATTTGTCTATATTTTTTGTAAAGGGATTATTAAATTATATCTCATGTTAATAATGTAATTACCTTTTTGGGTGAAGACAAATTAAAATTATGTTTCTTGGAAATTAATATTCAACTGCGAATATTTTCTTGAAATATTATTTATTAAACATTTAATTATTGAATATATTCAGTTCAACGATCAGAAATCTATTAATTACAAGAGCACAATAGGAAGCTACACAAAACAAGACAATTATTTTAGGTATAATAATTTGATTAAGCCCGGTATGTTTCTATCTGTGTGGCGGAACGTAAATGAAAATCGGGTGCGTAGTTGGGCGCCCCGCGGCGAAGCCTTCGCTTTGTGCCGACCGCATTTGTCATGTTAACACTAAACGTGTGAAGAGACGTTATTAATGACGAAAAGATTATGTCGGCTCAGGCAATTGTGTCCATTGTCGGCGGATTGTCGGCGTATTGTCGGTGAATTGTCGGTATATTGTCGGCCAGCCGGACCGGCCGTTCGCCGCGCTCAATACGCTGTTTTCCTTTATTTGCTTTCAAAACCAATATGCTTTGCGTTTTTCAAGCTATCAATTCGCTTTGAACAGGTCTTAGATGATTTATGCGCGGCAAAGGTAAACAGGACTATTGTATGGTCTGATGTATTTAATGTCTATTCATATGTGTTGCGCAAGAACATAAACAGGATTCATATAAAATATATCTTATAATTAATTTCATCTCTTTTATTACATTTTACTTTTATCACATTAGATTAATTATGGCTACTATCTGTAGGTATCCATAATTTTCACGTGCAGTTACATGCTATATAAAAATATATATTGAAGATCACTCAAGTCGAAATTAGTTAATTTTAAATATTCATTAATGTGCTTTCACTTGCTTTATAAATAATTCCGATAATTAAATAAAAATTTATATGTAATCAATTCTAAAGTATATTCGAAATATTAACAGTTAACTACTTAAAATTTATAGTAAAACGCTTAAAAGCAATAAAATACGACGGCACTCTTATTCGAAAGTATGACGTTTGGAAAACAGTAGATAATTAGCTTGTGGAGATTCTTTTAATCTTAAATTAGTGTTTTTTGACCAATAAACCGCTCGGTTTACGAGGCTTTCATGAAGCAATTACCAGCAGGGGTCTATCCGAGCGAGGTGTAATGCCATAAACTCATAAACTGCCTCCAGTCACAGGTGTGTCTTTGTCCTTAACCGAAACAACCCAAAACACAACTGTATCTCAAAAACTTATATACATTGCTGTTAATGTTCCTATCAAGTGACAAAATCTCCGCTGCAACCAGCAGTGTACATCGTCTACGTTAAAATAACAACATGCGATGCCGCAGGTAATCCATTTGTTTCTTATACAGAAGTTATGTGGTATCGTTTACAAATTTATTATAACGAATTCTGGGAACAATGTCTTCCCTCATTGAGGTTTGTTGTAAAAGCTACCAATTATACAATAAAATCTTTTTTCCCAATCCTAAACGGCTTAAAAAAGTTGTTAAGGTTGTGTCAATAAATGTTTTTTTAAACAAAAATAAATGACGAATAATAGGAATACGGATATGTGAGTACGAATTAATTTAAATAGCTGACTAACATGAAACTAGTTCTAAAAGTTCGCGCTAAAACTTCACTGGTTTTAGTACGATTTCTAAAGCCGTAGTAAATTTTTAATTGATATCAATGGTAACTGAGATAATATACCGTGACATACGTATCGACTAGCATTCGGACCACCGAAGTGTTACCACCATGCTTTTTACACTAAAATATTTAGGAAGCTGTGCTGAATATTTTTCTGATTAGACAATAATTAACATTATACATTGACTTATGTAGGCATGTATTTATTTGAAATGCTCTACATAGGTAGGGAAAGAACAAGACAGGCCATTTTTAAATACATCTATTTATAAGTAGGTACTTCACAAAGTTGTTTTTCTTAAAGCCGCTTTCTCGAGCATTTTCAATGGTCATTTAGAAATATATCTTAAACTAATATTAAAATATTGAACTCTACATCAGGTTTTATATAATTCAAGTAAGTTCTATAATGTATTTACCTCGTAAAATAGAAATTAATCCGAATTTACAAGTTAATTACAGTTTTATCAAAGCCAAAGCTATTGAAGTATGAACAATTGAAACATACAATGCCTAGGCATAAGGCTCGCGGTTCAAGGCATACAAACGGATCTAGTATTTCGTGAGGGGGGCGTGGTTATTGCGTATTAATGTACCCTATGTGCAGGGTTGCCAGATCTTGATATATTCAACTATCGACTAGCATATTACCCGCACAGTACGTTTTGATGAAAATTTTATTATGCCGGAAAACCGTCGAAATGATTATTAAATTTTTTATAAAACTATAAACTTTAATTTTGCTACTAGACCCGGTTAGGTTCTAGCGTCATAGCGTCCTATCCTCTCCCAAATATGGTAAAAAAATAATAATTTATAAAATGCTTAGAAATAGTAGCTTCATAGAGCATTTGTAGCTCCTTTGACGCTGCAGAGCGCAATTACATATTAATTCTAAGGCGACGGTGTTGAATTGATTATTCAACATTACCATCTCGTTGGACTGCCATTTTTACATAAATTATAAGTAGATAGTTACTTCGGGATGGGATCAACTTGGAGTAAACCTAACTTAAACATGAGCTATTAAAAACTGTTTACAAGTGGCGAAGATTTTGCTCAACACAAACAAACAAAATGCAAGTAGAATAAATAGGTAACCTCCGACCTTTTTTAAGATCTCAATCGTTACGTTAATAACACTTTCCAATGACAGTAATTAGTAAGTGTTATTATGAAGTACACAATTTACGATTTTATTATAGACGTAAATTACTCAAAATTCACAATGCTGGCCCTACAATGTGATAAGGATCGCTTTGAGCGGCGCCGATCCATTGTACCGCCGCAGCGCGAGAAAAGTAATTCTTAATAGACAATGAACGGCGTGTTTAGAGGTTTTATTTATGTAACGAAATATCGCGATGTAAGATACGAGGGCTCCAGGGCTTGCGGCGTAAAATGCAGTTAAACTGAATACGCGAATTACTTAGGTACATGACATGCCTAATTTGTATTGTTTTGATCGGTTTATGACGAATAATAACTCCTAGACTTATGCTACTGAGATATAGCGTTGTCTGTAACTTCATATTATAACAACTTTCTCTTTAATATCCTTATTAAGTTTCCTTCTATACAGTCAGTGGCTTCATTTCATTAAGAAAAGGTGTAGATTAACACCCATAAACAATATATCATTAAGATTTTCCCTTGCAGTCGCACTTATAATTTTTCAATAAATATAACCATATTTAAAACCGAGGGTCAGGTTCTTTTGAAAGTGGTAAGAGGTTTTTAGCGTCATCTCCACAATGGCCGGGACAACAATGAGCAACAAAGCTTTCGGATCAATCACGATGACTCTCAGAAACTGAAGCGGCTATCGTTTGCTAAAAGGCAACGTTGAATCGATTGTTTAGATCGAATAATCGTTCGTTATTGTTTAGATCGAGTAATAATCGTAGTTTCGTATGGTACCGGCGAAACTCAATCGATAAATTAGCCGGTGAGTTGCGCCGCTAATCGCACCACAACACAAATATTTAATAACAATCCGAGATCCTCCGAGTCCACTTATCTGAATAGCGGGCACTGTGAGAGCTGTGGAGCGGCTTGTTGTTTATGTCTTACTACTACTTGTGCGAGTGGCGCGACTCTATCTACGACGTAATTTTATTTCTTTTTTTAGGTAAATATATATTTTTACACATATTTAGTAAGAACATTCTAAGTAAACTTTTAGAAAATTCTTTGTAATTTTGATCATCACTTACATTACGTTTTGACAAGGAAAAAACGTATTTAGTGATTATAATTAGTAAGTGTAAGTTTAGATTTCTAAAATTAAACAACATTTATGCACTATATGTGCTAGCAACGAGTCGTCGTTGCAAGGCGAAAATCTAAAGACAACTTTAATATTATTGGAAGAAAAGGGTACGTAACTTACGGAAGTAAGTAGGTACAACATACGTAACATACGTAAGTAATATAATCGAAGGAAGTAGTTCATTATGAACATTTTAAAAAGCTGCTTAATAATTTATACATTGAAATGTAAAAGTGGGAGATGACATGAAGAAGAATTATACTAAACTATCTTTTTTTTCTGAAAATCGAAGTAAAATTATATAATTGGACACAATTGTTGCTGTAAATGTTTGTGACTAAAAAAAAGTTAAGCATATATTATAATTGATATTGAACAAAGTGTATCACAAATCATATGATATACGAATACATCTCCACGCATTGCTCTATCCAAATTATCGCTGCACGATTGTTAAACATTATTACGTCGGGTGTTGTTTAATAGAAACAAAAATATCTGGCGGCGCGCCTCGTGTTTGATCTCGAGGTGTTCGTCCGTCGAACGCGATTAGCCTTCTCTCAACGTATAATCAAATGTGCCTCGAGCTACCTCTACTACGAAACATATCATTACACCTGCATATACCTCCATTACGTTTTTTATAAGATACAACTGGCGACATATATTGAGCTCACTCGGCAATGTAGCGCATCGTAAGAGATGATTCCGTGCTGTATCGATCAAAAGGCGGTCAGTTGAATAAAGCGGCCGGCACCGGCTGACGAAGCCTCTCATTTGGCCTCCATTTGTCGGCCATTTCGGTGCACCGATCATAAATGGATCCCGCTCCAGGTCACGTTAGCATCTCCGGAGAAAAATTTTGAAAAATCACACTCGTATGCGTGAAATTGTAAATGTTTCTTTATGTTCGCCAATAAGAATGAGACAGGTCATAAATGTCCTTTTACTTTTATTAGATACACAAATAAATTTAATGTATCTTAAACTAAAACAAAGTTAAGATCGTCATCTTCTTTTATTTTAGATGTATCAAATCATTCATCAAAATTACAGGATATTTTTAACATTAACATTACAAAAAAAAAAATCAAGTTCTTTAACATTTAAGCTCATTGAAGACATTAACTAGATCCATCTTATTATAAACACGGTTTAACGCGGATCATCGTCACAGCCCGACAATGCGCCGTGAAACCTCCGTATGTCCGCCTCAGGCGAGCTGTATATCAATTGTTTTGAAAGGGAATCCTTCAAAAATTACACACTGCGCACTCGAGCCGTGCTAAAGCCCGTTCTAGTGGGTTAGTGATTTATTTATTTCACTTAAAAGGCATCGTAAATACGGGCTATGAGCCGCGGCGCTCAGGCCGCGCGTACGAGACCGCAATTTATGCAACTAATTGCATATAACAAGACTGTGAAATCAGTTAGATCTTTATGTAAATCGTATCAATATTATGTTTACATAATTTATTCGAGCTATGTCGAGTTCGAATTCCGTTAAATTACTATAATTATAAAACGAAATTATGTTCATTGTTCACACGTAGAGTCGGTCAGTTCTGAAGATATTTTAAAATGTATTACGAAAGAGATTTTATCCCAAAGTATAATCTCCACTTAAAGATAATAAAATTAGCTTTTGGACTGATGACGAGCGGCGTTTACAGCGCTCTCGCAGACGCGCCGGCGCAGCGGGAGCGAGACGGCAACATTGTGAGGGAGAGGAGAATACACAACCATGTATGTTCAAACTTAATACGAGCTTTTGTTGTTTTCACTTTATCTACCTATATAGACATTTTTTTAATAGTATTAACTAAATAGGAATCTAATAATAACTATGTAGATACTATCTATTCTATAAAAACATAAAAAATAGTATTAAAAAAAATGTCTGTATTAAAATTAGCAATCATTATCATAAATTGATTTAATAAATAAGCTTTGTCGTTTTTTGATTGATGTATACGTTTCTCATATTATTAAGAAAATTGTTTTAATAATCGCCCATACGTCGTCGGGCTAATGAAAAACGGATTAATATGGCCGGCTTGCATTAACCTAAACGAGGCTTTAGATGGTTATTCCTTTTCAAATGAGCTTCTTGTGGAATTAACGCCTGCGTTTGACATGATGGATGGGAACTGAAAATTTGTTTGATTAGTTGCGGGCCCGAGATTGGTCATTATTTTTTAGACTGTAATAGCCTTTTTGCCGTAATTAACTGAGTTAATAGTGTATACAATATTTCATAAATATGACGCTCCGAAAATATGTTGGAATCGATATTTTTATAAGACCCTTTTAAATTTGGTAACGAATGAAAAAAAAGGATCAGAGTTTTGTTTCAATTAGACAAAACATTAAAAAATCTGCTATAGTAAGAATCCGCTGCATAGGACGTCTACCTAATTAGGTATGATTTTAATTTTAAAATTGTAGAGATACATAGAGTTGAATGTAATTTGAACAACAATTGGATTTATAAAATGGTTGACGGAAATGTTAGATATAGATATTTCTATTTTCTTGTTATTAAATTTAGAATGCCTAGCTATGTTAAAAATATATATTATACCTACCTACTTATTGCCTATATAGGTCTTTATTTGTATTTTTGAAGATTTATACGTCCATTTTGAACTAACAATATAAATAAGTAGAACATATAACATTTCAGTAGAAATATGTTTAATGTTTTAACTTTATACCCACAAATTCAAAGATTAATCACACAAAATTTACGTGGGTTAAATTATTAACAAGATAAATTACGGCATTGCTTTAAAATAATTGGTGTCTGTTTTCGGTTTCATATATCTAAGTATTATGAAATAAAGTCCCAAGTAAATGATCTGCTAACTAATCGCCTAATAAGTACTTTATATGACAGATCGTCTGACCTATAATCTATTTATTTTCTCGTTAAACTTATTTGAAGATTGTGAAATAGATCCTTAGAGCTCAGACTTTTCAAAGCTTAACTCGCTTGTAGTTAACTCAAAGGTTAAGGCGCTTGTAGCGCCATCTGCTAGAGAGTAGGAGAAATCATGCAACTTTATTCCACCGATTTGTTCTTAACACATCCTTTATTACCCACAACAATGTTACAACTATTTATAAAAAAAATCCTCAGTATATTTCACATTGAATTGGACATAAATAATGTTTAATTAATTACATTCACTATTAACGTAATGTAACAATTAAAAGGGACGTTTAAAGCATTAAAAAAAACTCCATTCAAACCATTCACACGGCCGATAAAAGAAAATTTAATCAAAATCAATTTGCCACGTAGCGGCTATTCATACAGCGGAACCCCTTTAGCCTTCCTTGTCCCCTAACGCAACTTGACAATATGCTGAGTCGCGTCACAGCGACTTCTCGCCTCCTCGCGACACCGTAATCGAGGGGGATGTCTCTGTCGCGTTTGTCATCCTACCCTTCCTGCCAAAACCGGAACACAAAATTCAACCTTCTCACCCTTATCATAAGTCTCAAAATCCAACAACAAAAAATCTGCAAGCATCATAAATTTTATGGCACTTTAATACAGCCGTAACAACATAATAATAATAGGGTAAATGTTTTGGTAAGCCATAAATAAGTGGAATTATGTTCCGCTGCGGGAAGACAAATTCGGCGACACGGACGGTATTTCGTGTTGCGAAACTTTTGTTAAAACGGATTACGGAATTGTCATTTTGTTAAATGAAAACTTGAATTAAATAGAGTACCTTCTGTTATACAAACTGTTGAGTGTCATTAATTCAAATTATAAAATAATACACTTCGTTAATAAAACTCACAATGCTATTTAAATAACAACTCTTGTTTCATACAAAACAATATTGAACACGCAAATGATTTGCAATTCACAAGCCCGCTTATCGTAGCTTTTTTAATTAAAACAAGATTGCCTAATTACGTTGCGTTTGCACTACAGGTAAACAAAGAAAAAAATACTACGATTTGTACAATTTGTCGTAGATTTATTATAGTAATTAAATTACCAATGACTAGGTAGAAATTTCTTTTTCTATAACGTAAAAAATGTCAAAATCCAAGATGAGTTAAAAATAACTACTTATTGAACACGACGATAAGGCTGTCTATACGTCTGTCTCCTCGGGCCCTAGTTGTAATTGAAAACGTGTAAAAGACTACCCAATTTTAGCAGTTCTGTATTTAATATGAAAGTTACATGATATAAAAAATTGATAATGCATTTAATAAGTTATAAAACAAGCAATATTAGGCTTAGGTCGAAGTGCAGGTGCGATGTGTCGAGTCACGACAAAAACAATCCAGTCGTTTTTCTTGGCAGCGCTAATAGGTTATTAGCTGGAACTAGGCTCAGCCCGACACGCAAACACTTTCAGATAAGGAGCCGAGACAGCTTGCTTGAACTGTGGTCAGTTTACAATTTGCTTTCAATTGTTTTTTTTTATTTGTATAATATGTATTTAGGTACAGTGTTCATGACGGAAAGTATATTCTGCATATTTTGTCTATATAAGTATTTAATCTTTGCATTTAAAAAATTGAGTGTGACATAACTATATGCCTATGCTGGTATATATTTAAATTGCAAAGTTGCAATCAAATTTTTAAAAAACTTAAGCTGTATATAGCGCTGTGTAAACGCAACAGGGCCACAACAAAAATTTGATCTACGCTCATCTTTATGGCCTCAGAAAACTGGAACATTATTTTTTCAATGTTTGCTAATTACAAAGCCGTCATTAAGCTTCATAATGTTTATCTAAACTCCAAACACACACTAAAATTCTAAACCTTCACGTTAATTTGTAAGCGACTTTCAAAAGCACATACATAAATCCAATAAAACACAAGCAATAAAATACTCGGACGTAAGTGTGAAGCGATGTTAGAGGCTTCGGTGGAAACGTGCGTATTTATTTAAGTGCTAAGAGAGTGCGAACACCGAGGAAATGGCCCGTGACTGATGTGCTACGATCGCCCTTATAACGCGGTCTAAGCACTGCGCTCAGACTAGTAGGAGCTTAAGCATGGTAGCTTTGTTTCGTGTTTATATTGAATCTGTATGAGAATAGAGTTGTAAGATTGCTAAGTGAATCGCAAAATTAATAATAATATGAAAATAAAACCGTTTAATGAATAGATATAAACTTTTTAATTAAACTTATCTCTACGCTTATATATGTAGGTACGTACCAAATCGAATTTGACAATTATTGATCTGAAAATGAATGATAGTAACACTAAATATCCAAGTATTATTGCTATGTGTGAATAAATCTTGTTAGCATAGACAAACATTTAAATTAAATGCCGCCTTTATTTATCAACTAATTGTTAACATTGTAAACAACAAACCCACTATTACATATACAGCTTTTACATGTAGCAATATGTAATACCTATCCGTTAGTTAGGTACTGAGTAGCTACTTCCCTACCGACTTAATATAGTAGTTCTAAGAGGTACTTATTAGAACAATCCACTTAGTTCTCGGATTAGTGTAATAACGAGTAAACTAAGTGAGCCAATATTTGCTGGTCACAGGTAAGTGTTCCCGGCCGGGAAATGGTCCGGAACCCTCTCCGTTACGAAATAAAAGCCCCCGGAAAGAATTATTACGTACCATATATTTTTACATGACGACGGAAAAGTGTGTTAGGTTTTTAGAGCTCTGTAGGAACGTTGTTGGAAATATTGACGTTTTTCTACGCCTTTCCAAATGGTTTAGATGCTTGTAGTACAAAAATTATGTGTGTAGGCTAATCGCTTTGATTAATTATAAATAATCGTAGGCTTAGCTGAAAACTAAAGATAAAAAAAAATCACTTTTGCAACTTCTGCATGGATGTCGATTATCGTGCCGATAAAGTAAATAGGCTACATGTCCATTACAAAGGACTCTAGATAGATATATAGGTATCTTGTACCTATATGTGAAAGTAAATTATACTAAAATTCAATGTCATTTATTAAGCGACTAAGATGCTATAATATACAAAACAGACAGACAAACAGACAAACACAAATTTATCATATAAAAATAATAAATATGGATACATTATAATAAAAAACGGTACTAAATTAGTTCGATTTTAGCAGGATTAGTTTTAAATTCACATCCGTGTATTTACACACAAATATATTTGTCAAAAATTAAAAACTTACATACCCAATAATTTATCTTATTAACATAATTTTTTATTAGAATTTGTTAATTTAATTAAAAATACTATTTATTACGACAAAAACTCTCAGTAAATTTTCGTTTTCCTTGTCGTAATAAACGCCAATTAATTAAAAACAAAAAAAGAAACCACAAAATAATACGTATTTAAAAATGGTTCCTAGACTTTATCTTATAATTTACAACAGATTTAACAAAAAACAGTGACAACCTAAAAAACATATTTTGTATTAAAATCACGTATCGCTAACGTGTCAGAACGCTTACCTGTTCTCAGCTTTTATATAAAGACATTTTTAATCGGCTGTATGCTCTTTACTTGCTCTTTACGAGGCTGACAAGACAAATTTACTCATTAATGTAATGAATGAGTACAGCATGTTAGACAATAAGGAATATAACGCATGAACGACATTTGAGAGACTTAAAAATTTTGCTAATTACAAAATTTGACCGCAATACCCATCAGTTGAATTTTATTTCTTAATCATAAACCCAAAGGTATCCTAAGTTGTCACGTTAGTCACGTAAATGACAACTCCAGAAACAAATAGGTACATACATGGGTAATAGGCTATTCTATTGCATTGAGAGTACCTATGTTTCGTACGTTATTTGACAATAGTTTAGTAATACACTGGTGACTATTTTTAAAACATTTTATATCGTTTTCGACACTTAAGAATTATATATCATACAATGAAGGAAATATTTCTGCGAATATTTTTTTAAGACAATTTATCGCGTTTCCGACAATTCGGTCGCAAGTTTCACACCATCTGAACATGGCCCAGAACTCGTTGATCTGTAATTATGCAGCATTAGACGCCATTACCTCGTATAAGGCGCTATCAATTTAATTCAATGCCGTTTGAGTAAACGAGCGGACAGACGTAGCTACCGTGTCATTCGCAATGTATTATGTAATAAAATATGATGTATCGATTTTGATACGGTCTCTAAATAGCCGCGGGCTTCGTATCACGATAACGTCAAAATGACAGGTCTATTAATAGCTGATGGGAAAAAAATATCTTGATACCAGAATACTAAAGTATGTGATCTATTTTCGTTTCAAAGGATAGTTAATAAATTGGTCGACTTTTATTCACCTTTATGTTAGGTACTGTTATATTATGTATTCCTATATTATGAATAAAGTTTCTTTCTAAAATGAACCTTTATGAACATAAGTATCATGTTAATGGGTACCTACTTACTTAGTGGACTAGTGGTACTTAAAATTTTAAGTAGAAAAAAAATTTGAGGTTTTTAAATGAATGTAACCGAACTTTGAGTAAAATTTCTAACTATTATAAATTCAAAGCCCAATTTTGCCTGTTTTATGAACTAACTTCGCTAAATTCTTCTATTGTAGTAACACGAAGCTGTTCTTAAATTGCTTTAACTAATTTAATCTCCGGGTATTATTCACATTCAGATTATAATGGAACACGCACAATAACCACAAAATATAACAAAATGCTAATGTTCTATGTTATTTATAGAAATTGTGCCAGTTTTCATTATAATCGTTTCTTAGAAAACTGCCCATTCTTGCTTTTAAGTTTGCCATTAGGAACATATTTCAACCATTAAAATTATTGTAGGATTTAGTACACATTGTACTTTAGTTTTGATTTTCTCAATTTATATTTATGAAAAGTATAATATTTTATTATATGATAGTAAATACTAGGTACTTCTTAAACAATA
>DVWM01000149.1:0-13260 GCA_018235105.1 Junonia coenia | reverse complement strand
TTTATATGAATAATTATTTTCTCAATTGGGACAAGAGCAGATACATTATCTTCTTGTCCCAATTTCTTTCTTTTTTTTTTTTGAATTGTCATTAAGCTTTATGAATACAAATGCATAATTTTTTAATTACTATAACAGTAGGTATAAGACTATTTACATATATTTTTGTTCTTTTTTTTTAACATAAAAATAACAAACGGACATTTATAATGTCCGTTTGTTATTATCTCTTTTTTTGTCTTAGCTCTTTTGCTGTTAGTCAGCAAAGGGTAAGAACCATTATCTCTGCCCATTTTCTACTGCTTATTGCTTATTTCGACTATCCTTTACCCTTTCCTTTTCTTTTTCTCTCCCTTTCCTTTCCTTCCCATTTATTTATTATTTATCTATTTGTATATTTTTGTTTTTGTTGTATTGTGTATATATTTTGTGTATCTTAGTTTTCTATTTAAATAATAATAGATATAGCGTTAATGTATAAAAGATCAATGCTATATCCATTATTATTTATTTTTTTTAATTATTTTTTCTGCGATTGTGTAACAGTAGCTTAGAAATTTTTTGCTAAGGTTTTTATGGCAAATTATATTTGGTATGTTTTCCTTTTCAATTTGGACCTCATTCTCTTCTTCAAATTTCATCTTTAGTCGCGCAAATTTAGGACATTCTGTTATTAGATGTATTATTTCTTCTTCTTTGGTACTGTCACATTCACATTTCGGTGAGTCTTTTTTCTTAAATTTAAATAGGTACTTCCCAAATCCCCCATGTCCTGTTAGTATTTGAGTTGTAACTGAATTAATTTCATGTGTTCGAACAAATTTAAATGCTTCGTTTACATTTGGTAGAAACTTTTTTGTGGTACTAGCTGTCTCTTCACTCGTATACCTTTCCTGCCAGACTTTTATTGTACCTTCCCTTATTCTCTTTTTCACATAGGAAATTGGACATGCATCGTAATCCGGTGCAGTTTTCTTTCTGAGAGCCGCGTCTTTGGCTAGGCAATCAGCTCTTTCGTTTCCTTTTGTTCCCACATGGGCTTTTATCCAGAAAAACCTCAGAACCGCCCCCCTCCCTCGAATCATCCTTATGTCTTTTCTGATTAGATGTACGAGTGGGTGTGAAGATGAATGGTTCCTGAGCAAGTCGAGTGAGGACCTGGAATCACTCAGGATCGAGGCCTCTTCTGCGTCCGTTTCAAGAATCATTCGTATGGCCCTATGAAGTGCAAACAGTTCCGCCTGAAAAACCGTGCAATAAGATTCGAGTTTCAACTTCACTGAACGAACTTCTGTATCTCCGCGCCATGCAGAAATCGCAGCCCCTACCTTATTCTCTATTTTGCTACCATCTGTGAAGATGAGCAGTCCTTTGACCTGATGTTCGGCCATATTTGCTGGATCCAGGTTATCAAGGCAGGTATAGTCTACGGTCTCTGCTTTCGCTGGGTGCTCGTTTTTCATGAAGCTGACTCTGTCCTCCACCGGTCGATCCCCCGGGAGGAACTCTAACGGTTTGCCTCTTTTTGCCTCATAGAGTGCGGCATGTTCCTTCACTCGCAGATCCAGTGGAATCAGGCCGGACAAAATCAGAGCCGAGTGCAGTGAGACGGTTCTGTAGGCTCTGCTGATTTTCTGTGCAAAACCCCTCTGTAGTGCATTTAATTGTTTTTTAACACAAATTTTTTCTGCGGCTTTTGCCCATACACTCGCTGCATAAAGTACTATTGGCTCAATCACGGCCACGTATATGGTCCTCGTTATTTCGGGATTTAGACCCCAAGTGACTTTCGCCGCTCTCGCTAACTGCTTGTAGATGTTTATAGCTTTTTTAACCGTATTAGCAACATGTCTGTTAAATGTAAGCTTGTTGTCAATTATTAAACCTAGTATTTTTATTTCATTCACCATTTCTATATTTAGTCCTCCCATTTCTATATGGGGGATGTCGTATTTCAATTTTTTTGTTATTATCATCCCGTTCGTTTTATGGGCGGCGAATTTCATTTTAACTGTTTTTCCCCATATAAAATTTTTTTCCAATATTGGGTTAGCTTTTATCTGAATCTCTTGGGCCGTTTTCCCCGAAAAAACGAGGACCACATCATCCGCAAAGGCTTGGCTGTAAACGTCCTCCGCCTCAAGTAAATTAAGCAGAGGATCCAGCAACAAGTTCCAGAATGTTGGGCCGCTGATCGAGCCTTGCACGCATCCTTTATTGGTTCTTTTCATATATGTTTCTCCACAGTACGATACGTTCACATATCTATCTTGCAGATAGTTCTCTGCCAGTCTTTGTAAATTTTTAGGACAATTCTTTCTTTTCAATTCGTACAGTATCGCAGGCCACCACGCACTGTCGAAGGCGCCCTCTATGTCTAATGAAACTACCGTAACAATTTTTTTGTTTCTGACTTCATCTCTAATGTGATTCACCAAATCATAGAGGGCGTCCTCCGTACACCTTTGCGGAACAAAACCATATTGTCTCGGGTTTTGCTTAGGTAACATATGCCATTTCACCCTTGCAATGAATAATTTTTCTAACATTTTTCCTAAGATTGGAAGGAGTCCTATGGGTCGATGTGATTTTGGTGTTGAGTAGTCCGTCTTGCCCGGCTTTTTTAGTACGACAACCGCTGCTGTTTTCCAGACCTTCGGAAAGTACGCCAATTCCAGACACTTATTCCACAAAGCCAAAAACACTTGTGGGCATAGGCTTATGGCCTCTGTGCAGATGTCGGCCGTGAAGCCGTCCGGACCTGGCGCCTTCTTCGGGTTAAAACTTTTGATCACGCTATCCATTTCGGTTTTAGTAAAGGGGGGGTCATCATATTTTGTATCTAAGTCGTGTTTTGTGAGTAAGCTTCTGATGTTTTTCTGTTCCTCTGTCTCATTTGCGTTTTCATCTTGGGGAAAGAAGGTTTCTGCGACAAGCTGGACAGACTGCTTTGGGGTAAGAGTTCTACCATTTTGCTTCATAGGTATGTCCTCCGTTCTCTTAGATGTTTTTCTTATTACCCTGTAGACCCCATCCCAAAAGCTCTCTCTGTCCTGCCTTCCGCAGAAATCCTTCCAGCTTTTTGTCTGAGCTTTTCCAGCTTCAATCTCATACTCCATTTTGGAATCGAGATATTCTTTGACAACAAATTTTCTTCTTGTTTGTGCTGCATTCCTGATTTTTCGTTTCTTTGTATGCATCTCTTTTCTTTTAACTTCTAATTCCTTATTCCACCATGGTAGAATAAAAATACTCTTATCCCGTTTCTCTGGTATTGCTACTCTGCAAGACTCTTCGATACATTCGTGTAATATTGTGACCATTTCCTCTAATTCTTCTTTTGTTGATAATTTTTTAACTCGGTCCTCGTCTATCTCCCTATCTTTAATAATTTGTTGCATATTTTCTCTAAATTTTGGCCAATCTGCCTTTTTTGTATTAAATTTTCTTGTGGTTGAAGTTTTAATTTTTCTTACGTTTTTCTCTTCTTGTATTGTAAAGATAATGGCCTTGTGATCCGATGTTATCATGTCTTCTTCTACCCTCCAATTATCAATCTTGGGCAAGACATCTTCAGTACACG
Source organism: Junonia coenia (assembly GCA_018235105.1). Taxonomy (NCBI): domain Eukaryota; kingdom Metazoa; phylum Arthropoda; class Insecta; order Lepidoptera; family Nymphalidae; genus Junonia; species Junonia coenia. The sequence continues at coordinate 9,677 of DVWM01000149.1, read as the reverse complement.
TGGTAATGTCCACCACGCTACTGCGCGTTCCAGCCTCACTGACTACTTCAAATGTAGGCAAATCTCCAACATTCAGGATGTGCAATTTTTTGTCCTCTAGGAATGTAGCTAGTTCCGTACCCCTGTGGTTTTCTTTTCGGCTACCCCACCACTGGCTCCAGGCATTGACATCTCCCCCAATCACCGTACGGCTATTTTTGGTTTTTTCCAAGATTGTATTAATTTTTCCTAGATAAGGTTCCAGGGGCCTGTCACCTTCAAGGTAAACCGACACAAGACTCAGTTCACAATGCTTCATCCGAACAGCTACGAGTGCTATGTTCTCAGTTGTAAGATCATAGTCCCCGCAGATATTCAGGTCCGCATTGTGCACTATTATTGCTGCCTTTGTTGGCCTGCCCTGACTGCCAGGAGCCTGGATAATCCTAACTCCGCTATATTGTTTTAATTTATATTCATTCCCTACGTACGGTTCTTGAACCAGAGAGATGTCAACCTTCCTATGAGCTGCTTCTTTGAGAAGTTCTAGCGTGGCCAGCCTTTTTCGTTGAAGATTTGCCTGCACTATTTTAAGTCCTACGGGGCCCTTAGCAGTATGCGACGCTGGAGCGCGCTATTTCATCCCATTTCTTTCTTGTCGGACATTCATAATCAAAAGCACTGTGATCAGTTTTGTTACTTTTGTTTGCACTACAATTTACACAGCAGGGTATCAAGGCAGCTGTCGGACAGTCGTTCTTAATATGGTTCCCTCCGCAATGACTGCAGGTATCTTCCTTTTCTCTACATATTTTTTTACTATGTCCAAAACCGAGGCATCTTGTGCATTGCACCAGTGGTGATTGGTCTGCCACTTTACATCTTTGCAGATCAATATGCACCTTTCCTACCTCCGTTAATCTTTGCCAGAGTCTAGGAGACACCTGCATTATCACGTGGCTTTCATGAGGGTTTCGGGCTCTCTTTCGGAACCTGACCTGAGCTCTAAATTCATCTTCCTTGATTTCTTTCATTACTTCCTTGTTTTGTTTTTTAATAGATCTTATTATTTCTTCGTCAGTATTGTACGCTAGAACGTTATAAATGATGACAAGTGGGTCTTTATTTTTGGCCTCTTCCACCTTTAGTTGCCCGTTTGTTTTTAATTTGTCCGACAGCTGTTGCAGGGAGGTCCGAGAATCGCAACTCAATATAGCCTTTTGATTTCTTGCCTTTCTGACCCTTTCCACCTGCACTCCTGTATCCCTTGCCTTAACTGTATCTCTTATTTTTTTATTATATCTTCACCTCTACGGATTCGCTCACTGTCTAATCATTTCTACTTGGTACATTACAGGTTTAGCAATTTTCTGGGTGTTCTAGTGTTCAGTTATTGGTTAGTGCTAGATCAATGGCGTGAAATTGTGCAATGTGCAATGTCCATTTTTTGGATCTAATGAATATACGATACAAACTAATTAGATGATCGGATTACAGGTCTCCCAAGGCATTGTTATATAATTGTACAAGTTCAGGACATGGTATAGTTACATATTTTTTAGATATTGTATCCCATTGTCGAGCTTCATATTAGTTGCCTATTCCAACAAAATTTAAAGCAAGTACTACAAAATCAGCAAGCTGAAGTAGCAATGGGCCACGTCTGTCGCAGGATCGATGGCCGTAGCAGCAGACGAGTACTGGAGTAGAGACCGCGTCTTGGCAAATGTAATGTAGGACGCCCTCTGCCCCTCTAGACATACGGCATACGCGCGGTTGCCGGAGCGGGCTGGATGAGCGTTGCGGAGGACCGGGATGTTTGGCGCAAACTTGAGGAGGCCTATGTCCAGCAGTGGACTGCGATCGGCTGACCTTTGTTATCCATCTATTTGATGACAACCATTATTCATAACTTTGTCAGTAGATAAGATAAGATATAGGATAACCTTTTTTTATCCTTCTTTGTCGGTTATGAGTAGTGGTTTCCCGAGAAGAAGAAGAAAAAAAGGTGGAGGAGCTGACCAAGTGGAATGTGGTGATTCTGGTTGTTCCTTCTTTCAAGTTGCTTCCAGTTGCTTCCTTCAAATAATTTCATATTTTATCTTACGAATTCTGGGTTAATTATTGGTAATTACTAATCTGGGTTTTGTTTGTCCCTCCTCTAAGTCGACTTCTTCTACTATATCTTCCATTTCTTCAGAATGATCAAGATCTCTTTCAGGAACATTTGATCCGATATTGTTCCTTTTTTTAATAAAATGAGTAAACTGTTGTTGGATTTTGGATAGATCAAAACCTAAAAATAAATGACATGATAATCCATTACAAAATCTCATAGTAAATACAAACGTTTGTACAACCATTATGACCCTATGTCCATTGAAATGGACATAGCTTCATCTGCAATATTTCATAGTAACAAATACATAGTATGTATTTTTTGTAAGTGAACATCTTAGCAAATATAATCGATATACAAAATAAAAAATACCTATACAATAGGTCAAGGAGTTACAGAGCAAATAAAATAAAACCAAAGGCTTACTTGTTGTGTGCGTATCCATGGCGAACGTCGACACTTGACTAATTATTTTACCCTACCCACAAAAAAATCAAACGTGTTTTTTTATTGTAACATTTCTAGATAAGTCTTCAATCCAGTCAAATAGTTATATCTACTAGCAATTTTATTGTCCTATTTCAAATTATACGCATTAATAAGTAGTGTCCATTGAAATGGACGCGGGGTCCGAAGGGGTTAAGATTTTTTAATCAGAAAGTTAAAGGTATCTAAATAATAATAATATCTTTTTCAATTATTTAATAGGCATTTCTATGAGAATTATTCAAAATAAGATTGATTTATCGTTTATACAAGTTATTACTACTATGTACAGTCAATAGTTATAAATGGTGCAAGCTTATGAATTTTAAGAAACATTGCAAAATAACCGATGCAGTATGTTTAAAAATATATCTATGAAACAGTAGAATAGATACAGTAACATCTTTAGTATTCACTTGAGTATATTTTGATAGGATTATGAAGAGCCATGAAGTAACCAGGTTAAGCCTAAGAGAGCCTCAAAGCTGGGAAAATCAAAGAATGGAAAATGTCTCTTTATTGAAACATCTAAATAACCTAGTAATAAGTTAAAAAGTGTTTCTTTTTTAAAATAATTTCGGGTGGGGTAAGAGATTGACAATATTGGTTACTCAATCTGGCTTTCAGGGGTAGAAATGGGTCTTGGCTCCCTTTGACTTTGTCTATAGAAAGAGGTCTCAAGATGCATCAACATCTTCATTGAGTCAAGGGAATAATGTAATAAAAAAATTTAAATAATGTCTTTTCTACATTCAAAGAATTAATTTCAAAGTTACAGATATTTTACATTTCCAACTAAAACTAGTGTAGTTCCCCTCAATAAAAAAAATATACAAAATAAGTTATTTGATGATGCCATCTACTAGCTAAAGATGCCACAGTTCTATTTTGGTATAATTATAAAGCTCAACATCTATGTCTATGTATTTCAATCATTTATTAAATATATGTATGTAAACTAAAAACTAAGCTATCACAAAAAAAACGACTAGAAATGATCACATGTGTTAAAATGATTTGAAACTTATTTTTATAAGTTGATACAAATATCTTAACTACTTATAAGTAATAATACTTTTAAGACTAGAATTCATTATTACAATAGGAAGATTACAAAGATACATGTAAATAACACTGTGATAAACTTATTATTATATGTGATAGATTTCTTTTCATTACATCAACAAATTAAGTCTTAAAGCTTACAAGGAGCACAACGCAAGAGATAGGCGAGTTCACACAACACAATACTTATGGAACAGTCTTAAGGATACATTTTACAATATTAAGTACTTGGTTCTGTACTTCGATTTAAGAAGTAACACATGTACACAAAGCATGTGCCGGTATAAACATTGGACAGTTGATGTCGCTATAGTAAGATCATTTTAAAAATAAGCCATACATGGGCAAAAATTATCAAGACATCGAATATCATTCCAAAAAATACAATAATTTTCAACCATATCTAAACATAACAAACCAGAAGCATGATCAGAAAGTAATTAGTGCTGCACCTGGTAAACAAGCATAAAATAATAAAAAGACTTAGCAAATATAAAGTTCCTGTTTTACAGTCCTATAACTTGTTTGCTGTCTTTTTTACTAGAATATTATTATATTGTAGATGAGAATACCATTCAATTAATAATAAAATTATAAGGTAATAAGAATGTTATACCTAACAAGTAGTTATATCTTATTATTGTGCCAATGCTCCTAATTTACTTCTTAACTGTGAGTCGGCTGGCAATGCCAAAGCCCATTTCCGCAAGCCAACAAGCATGACAGAACTCAAAACCAATATGGCACCAAATATAGAAAATTTGCTCGGTATTTCATTGAAGAACATAACTTGCCATAAGAAGGCAAAAACAATATCTGCCGAGCGAGCTATGGCAACAGGGCCTGCCTGTTCCATCTGCAAAGACATTGTCAACAAAATCTGACCTAAATAACTAAACAAAGCTAGGCATACAACTAGAAACCTTTCCGTTCCACAATTCGGCATACACAGTGCACCAAAAACAAAAGAATAAAACAGAGTTTGCATTATAGCAATAGCACCAAAATTGGTCATGATTACAGAGAAGTGCAAGCCTTTTAATACTCTGAGCAAAACATAGGCATTTGCACCAAAAATTGTTGAAACAAATGCCGCTATAGCACCTCTTAAGCTATTATAATTCTGATTGGTTTCCAATTGTGTGTTACCAAATATAAATGGTGGATGTGTAATTAATATTACACCGATTAGGGTTAAGATTATGGAAATAGTGTTCCAAATACCACATGGTTCTTTTAAGAAGACTCGAGCAAAAAGTGCTACGAAAACAGGCACAGAAAATACAATAACAGATGCATCCGCAAGAGGCATGTTCCTGAATGCGTAAAAACTTAACATCAGTCCCACAGTCCCTACGATAGAACGTAAAATTAACAGAACACGTTTACCTTGCGGGAACACTGGCTGCTCTGTGTAAATCACAATGGGTATTGTCGGTAGTAAGACCCCTATAAATCGAAACATTGCGAGCTGCATGGGGTCTATGTTTACTAAGCTCTTCACGATAACGGAGCACAGAGAAAAGAATAGTGATGATAGCGTCGCTAGAATCAAACCGAGGTATGGGCATCGTTTGATAAGTGGTCTCTTGTTTTCTAGTAAATTTGGTATAGACTCATCGCCGCTCCCGACCGATAGGTCGACGAGATGTTGCAATTCCAGGTGCTCCGGCATTATTTCGATATCTGTAACCACACCACACCCGGAAAAAATACATGTAAAATTTTGACATTATCTAATAAAATTATTAATAAACATTCATTTTTACGTCTTACATATTGTCTTGTTTATTTAATATACTAGGTGGCCGAGGATAGATACTATTAGACTGTATACTTCATTGTTGCAGTTGTATACCACTATTTTAATTTAACATAATATTTTAATTCAAGCATTAGGATTGAAAAAACCCATGAATAATTTGACTGACAACCTAGTTTTTCATTTTCATTTTTATTGAATTTGACAATTTTTGACCACACAGACTACACAAGGAATATCATATGCAAAGATCATAACTACTTAGATATTTTGCAAATTAAAAGATAGATATCTAGATAGGTATGTCCTTTTTTACATTGTAGATATTTTTTTTATTCAAAATTTATTGAAATAAGGATATTTACAGCATTATTTTTATTTACTTAAAAAATAATTTAATGGTATTGCCTTAAGGAATAATTCAATATTTTATTAAAAACAATAGGTTGTCTCTTTTCACTTCCAACTTTCTCATATGGGAAAACGAGACAGACATATGTGCTACACGAGTTATGACCATCGTCACGACTGATATTGATAAGAACATGAATTCTTTTTCCTAAGCTTTTGTTTAGTGTCTGTTTTAATAAAATTACAAAGAAAAATCAGTATCTAATGATACATTATTAATTTTTGGCTGTTTATATATTTGTATCTATAAATTAATATTTATATCTACCACTTCTTGGTGTCAATCTTATAAAGCAGATATTTGTCTCTTTCTATTGGACTTAAACATTGTGTTCAATATTGACATTTCTCAAATATTCAAAAATTTTATATACAAATATTTAGATAACATAATTTAATTCAAAAACATTTAAATCTCCCAATACTCCCAATTAATGTTATTAAAAAAAAAGTACAAACAATGAACTTTCACATATTTGTGTAACCATGACAATGTTGCGTAACTATAGCTATCTTGCTTCAACTTGTAGAGTTTCGCTGCGTACGAAACTGACATTCGCCCCCTCCTAATAGGCTAGTTGGCAAAACGATGACTTCATAACTATAAAGCTATGTCTGTCTTTCTTGTGTACGTGCGTTTTCGGATTGATGGAATTTAATATGTAAATTGTGCCCATTAGTGAGTGTTTTCACTTTCTAAAGTTCAAGTTTATAAAAATGTGTAAAATATTAAAATAAATAGTAAAGTGTATGAAGAAGAATATTTTTACCGTGAAACCTGTATAACAAGGACAAAAACAGCTCGATCGCTGCCCTTCAAAATGGCGGCCATTAATAAAACGCAAAAATATAATTTTGAGAAAATATGTCGCGCTTGTTTGCAAATAAAGAAGGACATGCGTCCATTATTCGAGCAGCTTACAGCTACGATGTTAATGGGCATATCAAAAGTGCAGGTGAGATAACAGATTGATAAAATTATTTTTGGAAATCGGTGTCGTCTCTTTCGCACTCGTAGTGGGATGTGTAAGCGAGTTGTGATGACAGTGGTTGTCGCATCGAGTCATCTTTGTTTAGAAGTCATGTTGATAGCAGGTAGTCATTTAAGATTTCGGTGCTTACACATTCTAGGAATTTCGTTGAGTAATAGCTGTCTATCCTTTTCTGATTTTAGGCGTGATGAGTGAAAGAGTGAATGAGACGGTTGGATAGTTATTAGGGTTAAAATAAGATGCTGTGATCAAAAATTCAAAATACTTAAAGTTTACTTCTTTGAAAAAAAAATACGAAATACCTACTTTCATTCTATTGACGTACCTATACGTTATTATCAAATATTTTACTAGATTACATTTTTTGAATGAAAATTATTGAATTTCTTTTTAGCGATACATTATCGTTAACAGAAAATAAGACAGTCAATTGTCACATCTACTTATAGTATATAATCTATGATGGCTATTCGTGAATTTCCTAACATAGCCAATGTTTCGTAAGTCTGATCGCTAAGACTATTCGATACTTCGTGTATAATATTAAGGCGTTTTTCGTTATATATTCGATGTTTTATTATAGGTTTTAATATCTAGATATTACTAGTTATGTCGAAACGCTATTTACAAAGCAATGTTATTATTAATTACTTATAATTATTCAGGTATCTTCTCTTTTTATCGCAGACGTCCTGCCAGGAATCTAAATATGTAATATCCTGTTGCAACTTGGAACAATCTGTGCACCCAATATAATCTGAAAAAAAAATACAAAGGTTTTAATAAAATTTCATTCAATATCAATGGTCAAACAAAATATACAAGTATAACTTATTGGAATACATATCATAAGTATTTTTTCGTAGCCACATCGATAGAACATCGTTAAATGACCTTTGAAAAAAAGCTGTTCGCTCGAAAACAGGTTATTTTTTCGTGGTTAGTTATAATCTATTATTTCATTTGGGCTCTCAATTTTAAATTTGCAAATTTTCATGACAACCGGTTCAGTATTTATGGCCTGAAAGCATAATAAACAAACAAACAAAGAAACTCACAAACAAGAAGATTTCATTATTTATTAGTTGCTGTTGAGCAGACTTAGATATTTATTACCTGTCATAAATTGGCAAATAATTTCCAACTACCGCCATATCCAGAGATATAGAAAATAACCTAATTTCAATCACAATAACGAAAACTAAACAAAATATTACCTTTTCAACTTATTCCTAGCTTGCGGCAATGAATCAGTGCTGTCTTTCAATATGAATCGTCTAATTCCTAGCATATATGAACCGATGTATGATTCCCAACTAAACTGCCCGGGCCAATGAGCGAATGTGCTGGAATCACTCGCGGCGCTAGCTTCATTGTGTAAAGCTGTCAGTTCTGACACACCGAACTGCCATTCGTTGTTGGCGAAATACTCGCCAGTTGCTGCCGCCATTTTGAAACGTCTCGCTAACTTCATCATGCTGAAAATATACCAATCATAATTGAATTGATTTTAAAATATACTAGAAAAGTATCTAATTTTCTCAATACGAGTCATTATTGTTCTTGAGACGGATTAAAGTCATGTTGATAAAAAAATATAGAATGAAGAGTTAAAATGGAACCAGGAACATTATGTAAAAAGCAATGTATTTTGTTTTTTCGAATTAAAAGCTAATAATTCAAGTAAGGGTACGCGAGAAAATGTCGTGACAAATTATCAAAAAAACTCGGTTAACCTTCGATTTAAACAATCTATACCCATTTCGTTTAACAACTAGGTCCAAATTAAAGAAATATATTATAAAAAACTTAAAAGAACTAAAAATAATGCTTTGAATTGTTAGCTGTTGAATAAATACTTACATCGCCTTTCTGCCTTGAGCTCTCAGTAACAAATCATAAAGGAAAGCCGGGAGGAAATGACAGGATATTTCCCAGAAGGTATTCATAAAGCGAGATTCCGTAAACGCGAAGTTTGGATACCACATGACATATCTGTAAAAATAACAAACATAAAAGTATTTCTAAAAGTTCTGAGAAGATTCAAAAATAAAATAATCATCATCTAATTTTTTTATCTTAATCTATGAAAAACACTTAAAACAATGTATGGGAAATCCTTATTTATATTTTTCGTGCACATGAGAAAGTTTAAAGAATATAAGGTCATTTATTAAATATTTACTTCAAACAATAATTTATGAAATAAATAAAAATACACGAAGTATTATGTGTAGAGGCCGCTTTAGGTAAATTGTCTATGAAATTAAAAAAAATATATCCTTATTTTACTTACTTCGTAGGATTCTCTCTCGCCCATTGAACACAGAGTTTGGTGAAATATCCCCATTGTAAAGGATTAATTGACCCGGATGTGACGTTGTAAACAGGACAGCGACCTGGCCTAAAAAAATCGAAATAATTATATGAGAAAAAATAGTCATAAATATAACTACTCATAACATTTCGTAATAAAGTTGATTCGACTAAAATTATTTGATGAAACCCACCAGATTGTTATTGGCCAAAAGTAAAAAGGTACAACCTTATGCTCGGTCCATATCTAGATATCTATGGATAAAAAGTTAAACATATTGGAAACTTACTTCTTGCAGCCTTGTCTCCAAGCAGCCAGTATGCAGCTGTTCACCACCATGTCGACTGGCACCAGATCTACCACATACCGTTCTCTACAGTACCCGGAGCGATAGGTACCGCGAGATATTTCCATTATTATACCTGGAAAAAAGTGTATTGTGTAGTCCCTCCTTTAGGATTTGTAGGTCAGTAAAGAGCCAAGATGGCCTAGTGGTGCGAACACGTGGATCTTAACCAAAGGTCGCGGGTTCAAACCCTGGCTAGC
>DVWM01000148.1:0-13288 GCA_018235105.1 Junonia coenia | reverse complement strand
AAATTATTAAGTTGAACGCAAACCCTCAGTTACCTATACGTAATTTTAAAATAAATAAACTGACAATTTATTGCTTCATAGTCGTACGGACACATACATAATTATATACGTATGTACATATTTTGAAAAGAATTAAAAAATGCTTTGAACTCAACGATTTCAATAGAATACGAGAAGAAGATAAATATAACTTAAATATACTTCCAAATTTTTCATCGACTGTGGTTGACGTGACTATTTTCGTCTGTCATTGGAATTATTTATAATACTGTGATTGCCACATGACCTTCATCCCTTAAAGGGCAACTCGTATTAGGTCGGGTCAATTATTATCTACCTGAATGTCAGTTGTTACCATTACATCCAAAATTCTTGACCTAATAAATCCTCTATAATAAAAACATTTTTGTTTCCATATTCCTTACAAATTTATTTATAGTAATATTTCTGAATTTTACTTTCTTAATTCTCTCTACCTTTCTTGTTACATAAAATATTTTAAAAAAGGATAATACGTAATTGTTTTTGTTTTGATATAAGTTACAATTTGTTCTCTTGCTGTTTTCAAGGATGAGTGATATAGTGATTTCCTTCTCCCCTCCTTTATTATTTGCTTTTAGCTGTTTGGCTTATTGAGGTTCCCTTCCTGTTCTATCCTGATTTACTGGACCGTAGTAACCTGCAATGAAATTATCCCTAGATGGAATTCAAGTTTTAACAGCTTGTCATTGCCGTAAATAGCACTTTCCACTCCCTGTGCAAATCAAGGATCGCGGCTCTGACCCTGAATATCTCAGTATTCTCCCTAATGTCCCCTATTTTTGTTTCGTTTTTTTCCTCAATACGCATTTGTACTTTGTCGGTTGCAAACCGTAACCGTACAAACTATTTCTTGCATAAATCTCATAACTATAGTTTTTCGCAATTTTTTCCGTAGATAGGTACCCGCTGCCCGCTTATCTATTTCGTCCCTTCAATGAATCGTTATCTCTTTTCACCGTTCTGTAGAACAAAGGACCAGAGACGTTTTAAATACTTGCTATACCTCGTTCTATCATTTTATACTTCATTATAACTAGAGAGCCCGGATTAGCTTCACTTTCCAATTGTTTCCTTTCATTACGATCAGGTCTGGTATATAGTTATCTTTTCCCAGAAAATATGAGGATTATTTCGAAGTGAGAGATTTTTATTGGAAACAGAAATTCACTTTGTTCCAAAAGAATTTGTCGCTAATGAACCAGATTTTTTTGGTAAATAAAATAGAAGTAGTATTTTCACGTTTTATTCCAGACAATAGAATTGTCGGCAGTTTCTTTTACTCGGAGATGAAAAATGTTATATAATTCGTGTTCGACTTAAATTAGCCCAATATTCTTTTGCTTAACTTGTGTTCATAACTGGATACAATATACAAACTTATCTATGAAAATTACAAGTGTGCAAATTACTCTGGTGTAGTGGTGCTGAATGCGCTATTAACGCCGGCGGTCGTGGGTTTCATTCCCGCTCGGGGCGGATGTTTGTATTGATATAAACATTCGTTTCTAGGTCTGGTCATTGTGGGTTTACCCACCGTGCCTCGGAGAGCACGTAAAGCCGTCAGTCCCGGTTGTTATCACAGTCACCTGATAACGATCGTTACACATAGTAGGTAAAATATTCTAGTCTAAATGGTTACTGGCTTGCCCTCTGGGTTGCGGAGGTCAGACGGCAATCGCTCTGCGTAAAAATCAGTAACCTGTCAAAACTTAGGCTATAATAAAGCAGACCCTGGCTAAGTCCGGGAAAAATGCTAGGAAGAAGTATGTGAGACTCCTGATACCCAGAGTGTACCAGTCTACTCACTAAAACCCAGCGGCACCCTCATCATGCGAAAGGGGCGCCACGGGATCGCTTACGCATACTACCGCGACACACCGACGATAGGCCCACCTATACAGGCCTACTACGCCTAAAGAGTGCTACATAAATCCAAGATATTCGATAACGGCTTAATCTATAAATTCGTGAGTTTATACAATTATTGAATGGATTTTTTATTTAATAAGCATTTTATACTAAAAACACTTGTATTTATTGTTTAAGCCGTTTATTCGAATAGCTCGGAATTAGGTGCATTTACCTTTATACCTATTACTATGTTGCAAACATTCGCTATGCTAAACTGATAAAACGTATCGAACAAGCTCCACATTGCACACAATGGCTTGTTTTGTATAGCAAATAAGTTCTGCATTACATATGAAAATTACTTAATAGCTAACGAGTTACTGTAATGGGATAATGTTTTGTTTGGATATAGGATATGAAGATGTATGCACATGTATTTGAATGATTGAAAAATACTTCTGAAATATTATTTTTACATTTACCACAAATAAATGTCATAATCTTAATAGATGGAGGTATAGATTCTATTAAGATGTTGTATTTATAAATTTGTAATTAGGTACCTACCTAATAATGGTGTATTTACAAGGATATTCAAATGAGCAAAATTGTTGTGTATATGCATGTTTACACTATCATTATGCTTATATTTTGTAAGCGTATACTCAAACAATAGTTGAATACCTACCTGAAATTCAAAAATAATTAATTTAATTTGTTGCAACATACATAATACGTTCATTATTTACTTTCAGTCATTCATAGTAATTTTGATTTAGCGACATGGATTAATACAAATCACGAATTCAATTGTAAATCGAATTATTTTAGAAGGAAAAAATACAGACAAGTCTGGATAAGTAAAAGTACCTGTCATTATTGATTATTATGTCCAGAGAAAAGTAAAAGGAATTCCTTCAAAAATAATTGACATGCAAAGAAATCTAGAAGACAAAATTGAAGGGAAATGACATAACTAACAATTAGCATCAAAATATCACCTGAAAGCAGGAGATTATAAGCTTAATATGTGAACAAAGACCAACAATAGGATTAAAACTCACTTTTGGATATGAATTCTGAATTGCGAATGTCATATAACTAACAGGTTTTTTTACCTGTCGCAAAATTAATCCGCATGCAGGCGAAGACAAGAATAAACACCTTTTATGCAAAAAGGGAATTATATCAGCACCCATAGTGGACAAAAATTAAATCTTTTGTACGCTAAGTTGCGCTTAAAATTAACTTTTCGTATTCTTAAGTATTGTTATGCCAAAAAGAACCTTATAATTTAAAGGTAGAGTTCATATTTCCAAGAAACAAATCTATACAAAGTAGATGCGACATATTTATTTTACGAAATCCAATTTTCTGCTGACATCTCATCTGTCGACTTTAAGCGTTAGGGACTGTGTGAATGTCTACACGGTTTCACGCTTATTCTTCACATGTGATCCTTACTTTGAAGAAATTAAAATATTAAAACTGCGAAGATTAATTTTTCAAAGCGTTTGCTTTGAAAATAAGTTTCAAATACGGAAAAAAATCTGTTAGCATTGTATGTGCTAAGGACTGGTGGATTTATGACAGTAAAAGCAGAAGAATTAAAACTGAGATAAAAATTACCAAAAGAGATAGCAAAACATGCAAAAATAACTTTAATAAAAACTACAAAATTTTGTAGAAGATAGTAAAGATTTGGAATTTCTGTTTTCTTTCTTTCTCATTGGAAAGTTTTTGCAGAATATCCTTCGATGATCAAGCGATTAATCCCGTGGGAAGTCATTTGAGCTTGTCAGCAAAGGAATTCCTCAATTGTGACATAACTTTCCGCAGACAACAGTGGGGTCAAATAAACCGTTTAGCAAATCCATAATAGTTCCCCTGACCGGTGACGTATGTAGGTGTCGCAACGGTACATTTATTTATTGCGCCATAACTCACATAAAACTCTAAGCTCCCGGTATAACGATAGCATCTTGAATTCCTACCGAGCGGCCCTATGGCCGAACTATGGAGACGGTTTAAGAATGCATCAAAGCCGCTTATGTTTAAGGTTAACGAGAATGTTGTGATTGCGACTCGAATACTTGAAATTTATATTCGAATTTATTATTAAAATTATATCGGAGATACTGTTCTTTGTGCGGTCACATTCTCTGATTGTTTATGAGGATGACGGTATTACGTTTTAGTTCTTCAAAGCGTTACACCGGCTTATTAGTAAATAGTCAAGTAAAACATATTCATTTGGAAGTTTTACGTTAATGAAAGGAAATCCGCCTTGGACGTCGATACGTCATGCTTACAATTCCAAATCTAGTCGACTTAACAAATATTTATATTGAACAGACATAAAATATTAAGACATATAATCATAAATGTTGAATTAGATGTCTGTATAATTTTCCCACGAATGCTAACTTATCACACAAACATGAAAAAGATACTCTAAATGAAATAATTCAGACATATATTACACAGTTCTCAACATAATAATTATTAGGTATCGTTTCAGTCATCATCAGCATTAACGACTATACTAAAACAGTCCTTAAAGTGGCCAAACTGTAAGATACTAGCCCTTTACTCATCGTTTATGTTTCCCTATCCGCAGTATTATTATTTACGGAGTTAAAGCTAATAAAACCGAAAGTACTAATTCCTGAACACCAAACACGAGTATATGACAAAACCCGTAACGCGGCTATTTAACTACTCTCTATGGGGCCGTTCGTTGCGTTTGCTATCACAAACAACAAAACATATAAACATAGGTCAACTTTATGGCGGCTCTTTGATATACGATCACGTGTTGAACTTGGTCCAAATATGAAAACATACGACACTTTACATCAACACAGACTTAGCGTCTTAACTTTATGGAGCAAAACTTTGCGTATTAATATACAGGGAATTGTGAATTATGATAAGGATAATATTTGTCAAAGTGTAACGTGTATTTTAATCCTGTAATAAACTACAAATGTGCCACTGCTAGGCACGTACCTTCTTCTTTATAAAGGAGAAGAAGAAGAAGATTGGATAGGAGATGCTACTCTACTCTAAAATGGACCAGCCGTTAGTGGATATGTCAGTCTACTGTCAACTAGGTTTTATAATTTGAGTCCTATTCTTCTCCTTCCATTACTCCTAATTAATCTACATATATCTAATCATATTTGTAGGTCCTCAGATGATGATAATCATAAGCATTTTATATGATTAAAGTCATAGGATAGGAGCCATTAAAGCTTTACACTGAAGGTCAGAACTAAGCCTCATTTATTCTTTCGACTGATGAACACCTGGCTTCCAGAACTTCGCTTGGGGTTGTATATTGTACTGAACTTTGAAATAACAGTTAACTTTGACAAAAAAAAAGTATACTGTTAAATATAAATCTGTCCAGCCGTTTCCGAAATATACGAAATAAACTTATAAAGATACATATGTAGATATAGTTAGATAAACATAAACACATATTCAAGTAATACTCGTTTATTCCTCCATTATCATCCCTTTACACTATAACCAAGAGCCACAAAGCTTTCTCGTCAAACTGAAACTGGCTCACATTCAATTTAATTTAATAAGCGCGTACACAGATTACTCCCAATAATCGCCGTCACGCTGCCGAAGCGAACTCAATCGGCCCGTAACGAACCGAAGTCGGACGTCAATCACAAATACTATTTGGAATTGTCGCTTATACCGTCCCATAGAACTGTAAGTTTCGTGGAATTGACATTGGGCACATTGGTAGGCTAGTATTCAACTCTACAAACTTGAAGATTGTTTTGAATAAAGATCAATTATATATGTTGGGTATAATTGAGCAATTCTTTTGAATAAATCTATAATATTTCGTATATCTATAAAAACAGTTATAGTATCGATTTGGACCAAAATTTTGTTTAGAAAAGCTTTTACTTGTTTTAGATATTTCACATTTATAAAATTTGACGAAATTTTGGTTGCGTTTCTGGTTTTTGGAATAAAATTAGTTGTAATTAATTTTTTTTTTTTCTAAAAGTCAAAGTAAAATTTTCATAGAATTAAATATCTAAGATTATATAGTACGTAGGTATTGCAAATGTATGTAATTACTTGAATACATCCTTTTCTACTACAGAACATGATACAACAGTTCACACGACACTTCCACAGCATTCCACATCTGGACATCAAGCAACTCAAATCGTCTAATCCGAACCGGCGTCTTTGACGTTCAATTACAACCTTCTTATTACAGTACTGCGTTGTACTGATCGGATTAAACTAAAAGGCTGTTATGTAGACACGGCCTAACTGTCGCTCGACTCTTGATTGAAGAGAGCTTAGATTCGAGAATTTGTCGAATACCTGTACTTATATGGTGGGTACCTTCAATTATGTATGCGACGAAATTAATCGATATGACATATCACCGAGTATTTCATTTAAATTAAAAACATATGAAGCAATAATAAATCGATTTCATAAGATAAGCAACCGATGCCAGGATAAATGTTACATACATACATAGATAGACTGAGAATTTCAATTCCTTCAAGCTTTCCTTAGAAGAATTCTTAGGAGTTTAAGCTAACACGGTAGGTAGGTATGTTGTTATTTATTGATTTTTAATTTATATTTTCACTCGTCCAGGAAGTAACATATTGAGTAGGTGACATATATTAATACTGGTGATGAGTAAAAAAAAATGTATTCAGTTTAATATTATAAGCAAACAACCCGTAACGGTTACGGGTCCCTAACTCATCCGACTCCGGGTTTCCTTTAAAAAAAATCGTCTTCATTTGGGATTCCGCAAAAAAAAACTAAGACGCCGAAACGAGCGTCTCCCCTGTTTAAAAACTTGACTGCACAGATGTCACGCGCACACAATCCGCATACAAATAGTATAAAAATACAATAACGCTAGTTTGGAGGTAAATACAGTTATAGGTTCTCTATCTATCTGTAATACATCCCGTAGGAAACGCGCGACGTGTATGGAGTTAGAATGGGATTCGGAGAAACGGGCCGCCGGGATGTGTTGCGAATATACCAATTTCGTGGCTAAAAAATATATTTCGTACGAAATATCACGTCTCACTATTTTAATATGCGTTCACAGATACGACGTGTCAACATATTTTTTTTAGGGGGATGAATTGTTCGATGAGATATATTGATCCTACAATGTTCTTTCTAATAAATTACCCATCTTCTAAATACCAATGTATTATGTTTTTTGTTTTCAACAATTTCTGAAGGTAAAAAATTTATAGAAATTTATTACGTGTACACCGTAACCTTTTATTGGAAAGATGAACTACTTTTACGTATAAAGTTTTTTATCTATTTAAAAAGAACAATAAAATTAATATACTTAATAACAAAACAAAATAGAAAAGATTATACAAAGAAAACAAACTACAGCAATTAAATATAGAACAAGCAAGAATAACAAGATAGTAAATCATTTTAATATAATTATTACTATCCATTAACAAAGAGTATTCCTTACAACTAGTTGGAGCGCAATAAATAAAACCACACTTCGACTGAGGCATAATTACGCGAATAATACAAATGAAAAGTGCAACTGAATGCACGTACTGCAGTGTCCTGCGGCATTATTTATTGCCGTTTTATCTTACAACCGTACGCGATAAAAGAAAAGAAATGTCAGGGCTCTCTGATCGCGATTATCACGATGCAATCATTGAAGCTACCTTACCCGATCACTTCGAGCAAAGACATGATTGCAAAACCTGCACGCACATTCCACTACCTATTTTAAAGAAACCGTCTTTGACATGGCTATTTACATTTGCCGCAATGTATATCAACTCGTATGGAAGCACCGAATCAGATTCACATGGTAATACGGTGAGCGGTTAAACAAATACACATTGAAAAGTTACGCTTACATTTAGAACATGGTATTGGTAGTCAGTCAATGACTGGAAAGAAAGGCTTGTATAGCTTGTGCTTCATGTTCCACGGACAGCCGCGATCATTGTGTAAGAGAATGTCCCTTTAATTAGCACATTTAGAGCGAGATTATCAACAGGCAATGTCAGATGTTTGGACAACTGCCTAATGACACTGAATACGGGCGTAGCCTTAAATTATAATTGTAACCTACAGCGTTAATCAAGCAAAGAATGGACGGAAGTTTCCTTCATCATTAATATCAATTAATTTGCTCGTCGATGCTTAACAGATCTTTCCTGTTGGGAATATGTACATAATGTAAATTTTCTTGCACGAGGAATGTGTACCTTTGTTCAGAGAAACTTGTAGGATGGAGGGGTTTTCTGTCAATTAATTACTGTACATATCTTAGCGGTTATAATGAAATATTTTAATAAAAAATACAACTTACAATGAACAGTTCTCGAGTCGTGATTAAAAATTGTATGGACAAGTGTAAATTAACCGACAATTCTTGGATACGAGATATAATTATGTTATAGCGTTGTCGAAAGCTAAACGAAGGAGGCAATAACAGTATTGATTAGTGGGCATGATGCACGATTTGTGGCGAAACATCTGTTAGACCAATACCGAACCCTTCATTAAGAGTTATCTTAACCTGACAGAGACACATTATTACATTCACTAATAAATTGGATGTCTGTATCATCAGCACAATGTTTGTCGACATAAACAACTCCATAAACGAGTAAGTTAATATTAATTGATATTATAAATTAATTCTATACACATAAATCTTTTCAATATTAGCTAAACGAAGATAACGCGCTAAGTGCCAATACTTTTAAGTAGCCTCAACATAAAGTACAAGCTAAATTACGTCCAAACCGAAGCCAAGCTTTGAACGTACTATTTCACGGACATAAAACTAGCATAAAACACGGAATTCATGGGAACGTGCGTTTTAAAGATCACGTTTATGAAATATTAAATCTAGGGGTCTATCGTTTTGAAGATCTCGTTACCGAGAAAGACACGCTAGCAGGTGCGCTACCGGCACCCACACGTTCACTGCTGGGCTCGGAACAATTATCATTCCGTATGCTTGCGAAACATGCCTCGTCACTATCTGTCTGCCCATCATCACGACTCCACGATTTACATATAATGACTTTTCAACAATAAACAACGAAATATGCAACGACGCCTCTATTTACAACATAATTTTGTGTCTTTTTTTGGACGGAGCTATGAAAGAGATTGTCTTTTTTGGTTAATTAAATTAGGTAAGGTTTAAGAGATTAGTTTAGAGATTAAAGATTTTAGAGTTCAGATAAAACTATTTAAAATGAAAGACTGCAAGGTATAAGTATAATAAAGACTTCCGGGCTTGGCCGATTTTTTTATTATCTCTTATTTGCTTAATTTAAAGTTGTATATTACACCAAAATTACAAATAAGGCGCTTGTATGTTTTACTGTTTTTACGTCGAGCAAAAACTAAACAAAACACTGGATTACGATAACTTATCGATTTTCAATTTTTTCTTCAATCCTAAAATCTTTTTAAATCTGTGACTAAATAAAACTAGGTGGTTGAAAAAACTATGAGACACGAACAAATTCAAAAGTGCAAACTAGTATTGAATAAGTAGGAACATAAGTTCCTCACAGCAAGCAGTTAGCTACCTCAAACATCAAAAACATCGTAACTCAAGGAATTTTAGTCTGACTTCAAAGCAACAAATTAGGATTTTAACGTTAGCGTACGTCATTTGGACGACACGTTGTCATTTGTGCAAAACGTGAAGAATGATAGTTACCTAAGCAGTTTCGTTGAAGAGAAATAAATTAGTTTCGACTCCACAACGGCTGTAAACATATAGGTTTATGTGCGACAAGCTAATTTACTGCTCCCTTGTTCCTCTTCATACTACGGACAATGTTTAGGAAGATAAGTCAAAAATACAGAGAAAAGTTAAATGAACTACTTCCATTATGTAGAATTATGTCTGCTGGAATCATTCTGTTTCGTATAATATCTTGATTTATAAAAATTTGCTTTTCTGCTTTTATATTTTACCCATGTTATTTATGGATAAATTAATATTCAGTCCTCTCAATTTATGCATCAACTAAACCTCTTGAAAGTATTATTTTATGGGCAATGTATACGTATATATATGTTTTTTATTTTAAAAATTAAATTATATACGTGATGATTCACAACTATAATATTAACATACTGCGATTGAAAACTTTTTACAACCAGGTTTTAAATTTTGTTTGTTTAAATTAACGTCTTCACCAGATGTCTTATTCAACAATCCACTTTTTTTAAGATAGCAATTGTTTTTCTCTATATTTATAGCTAAAAAAACTTCATTTCATTAAAAATAACTTCCGTACAAAGTCAAACTCGAATCCATATTAAAAAACCCTACATCTAATCCTCGTTAACTTTTTTATAATAAAAAAAAACATACTGGTTAATAACGGAACGAGAAAAATTGCTCTTAAACACACGAACCTTTCGTCATAACTCGTCATACAAATTATATCGAATAATGTGGATATTATTTTTTATGAGACGAGAGCAACATGTGGTAAATTGGAGTCCCTATTATTAAGAACAAAATAAACAATGTAACGATGCCACACAGTTCAGCAAAGAAAAAACTAATAACCCCCTTCGAATGAGTGTCGCGCTCCACAAATTTACGGTTCGAGGAATCTAGTTTAGGTTTGAGTTATATATTACCTTTTATTGTTGCAATATAAAAAACCAATCGGACAGAATATTAATTTCAATAAACCGTTTACACGTCCCGTTCTTTTTACCTGCAACGGAATGAGATAGAGAACTCGATAAAAATAATTTACTGAGTCGAAAATTCATTTCGTAGTAAAAAGGGCGAGACCGGTTCAGTGGGAATCTTGCATAGTCATTATAAGCTCAAGTTTTACTTAATTACTACGGAAATTGAGTGGTTTCTTGTGATGATCTATCGAAGGATTAGTGATGCTTACATGTTAACTATGCTAATACAAGATTGCGTTATTTAATCTATGTTTATTACTTTTAGTATTAGATTATATTTTTTACTCGCTTCTGCCCACGGCTTTAGCGGTGTGGGTATCGGTTTTTACTAGGATAGTGTAGAAATTCTCTTTAAATTAATCGTGTTTACATTGCGAAGGATGTTATTGCCCGAATGACCTTTTTAAACCTTTTAATAAGTTCAGCAATAGAATCAACATACTAAGTTTGACTAAAAAGGTTCTTGATCAATTTGTTTTTGATGTATTAACATCATTTATTGCCACTACTCATTACACTAGGTATTTATTTACATTATTTAAACTCCTTTCAACCAATTGTTGTTCAATTCAGCTCATGGAAGCAGCAAAAACAAAGTTTAAAATATGGAACTTATAAAATCTATAAACGATATCTTTATAAAATCAATGGATGAAATCTAGGCTCTATATATAATGTCACCAGAAAACGTCTACTTAACTTCCTACTTCCCTATGCGTGTGGCTAGGGCCTGGAACGCCCTCCCACGCTCGTGTTTCCTGACTTTTGTAATGGGTAACTATCAGGAAGCATAGACCAAATAGTTTCCTAATAATGGTAATTTTTAAGTGTGGAACTCCTGGGTAAGCATAACCCATCTTAGTTAAGTTTAAGTTTTGGCTGTTGATCAGATTGCTGATTTTTATAACTATAGTTATAATTTATAGTATATTTTACAGCTGAGAATTTCTCCAGAAAACTTTTTTCACATGAAAATCAGAAACGATAGAGATCAT
The DNA here is from genome assembly GCA_018235105.1 of Junonia coenia. Lineage (NCBI taxonomy): Eukaryota > Metazoa > Arthropoda > Insecta > Lepidoptera > Nymphalidae > Junonia > Junonia coenia. The sequence continues at coordinate 1,646 of DVWM01000148.1, read as the reverse complement.
TTTCGCCCGTGGTCTGCTGTCTAAAGTATGTTTTACGTTTTATTAATATTCGCTTAGTGATCTCATTGTGGACTCGTCATTTATCAACAAATAGCTCAAAAGGGGTAAATAATGACCATCAACCAGGCACAAATCAATTATGTACTAAAAGCCCGCAAGCGCTCGTGATCGGCGATTGTTTAACTCAGGGACAAGTATTATGAAACGGTTCGATCCGATATACTAAATAACCGAAACAATGATATAAAGATATCTGAAGAGATGCAAATATTTCTTGTGGGTAAATCATATTTTCCGAAGGGTGGTGACGGCAATAAAAACGGTCATCCTTAATATGGTTAGGTAATAGTGTGGCTACTTAATGAAATAAATAATAATTAACATTTTACAAAAATGAAAAGCGTGAGGTCCGATCAAGAGGCTTTTTCAACCGCGAGGCCTTTTTGATGCCCTAGGTACTCAAGCCTTCCAATACTTTATTTAAACTGAAAATAAAATCTAAGCAAGGACGCTCTAACAAGCAAAAATCTTAAGGAATTTCGTGTAATAATTTATCTCGTAGTTGTCGTAAATAGGCCACAAATTCTTAGTAAAACAGATAATATCGTCAAGATTAGTCCAGGAAAATTAGTATGGAATATCTTAAGTTATAGCAGACCACGATCCGAGAGCGCTTGCCAAATGTCGCTCATGTCGATAAACAACCTCGCCACGATCGAAGTGTGCAATAATTGGACCACTTAGTTTTTTCCTCCTCATATTACAAAAACAAACAAGAGTAAACGACCGTTAAAACTCTGAACTAAAATTAGCTATAATAGCAGAGATACGTTAAACTTTACAAAGTCTTATATATTTAATCAACGACTTAAGAAGAAGGAGAAGGTGTGTTTTGACACACGATTAAAATAACCTTTTTTAATTAAAAGTTCATGACTCTTAGTTATACGGGATAGTTAAATAAAAACAAAATAAAGCCCTTTCAGGAACTTCTACCAACACTTTTCCTTTTGTTAGAACCTAGCTATTGTTTCTGACTACTGCTCGTAACTTAGCCGACTCAACCAGCGTATAATTACACTGTTACGGAAGATCAGAATAAAGTAACTAATATGGCAGCTTTCAGTACAGTGAGTGAAATTCCTAAAAACCATTCGCCTGCTCTTCTGGCAACACATTTCACTACAATTGATCGGCGGTGATCACTTTATAAGAGAACGTACCCATACTACTTTACCAATTTAGGATTCTTTAAATTACTAAACTAGATCATGACGGGGTTGGACGACTCTACACCTTTGTCACGTAATCATAGATACAGAGTCGTAACTTAAAAAAGTGACAATGAATCGAAATCAGAGTCGAAAAAAAGGTCACTAAAATAAATATTTGTCATACTAAGTAACAAGTTTGATCACCGAGGGAAGGGGGGGATTTCTCATCATGTTGTACGTCCGTTATATCATGGGGTACGTTGATACGTTACCTAACTGACTAGGAGGACAAGAGCGAAGCTGCGGACAACTGTAAATAAAAATGAATATGCCTAGTCATGCTTTAACAGCAAACAGCATGTATTCTACAATTATGTAGCAAAAAGTGCAGAAGCATTTGTTTCCGACACACGACATAAATTATATTGAGAT